>JASDQU010690023.1:0-13156 GCA_032191745.1 Picea mariana
TAAATAGAAAGAGCCCCCCNATATATCTATTGAAGATAGTCATTGGTTTTATGAAGTACTAATCCACTGCAAGCATGTTCTAGTCTTCTTTGTTTTGTCTCGCAAACAGGTGCATCGCTAGTGGTCTTATCCATTTGACTATCTCTCTTGGGCAGCAATCTGTGGAAGGGGTTTTCCTTGACTTGGCCTTTTACCTTTAGCCCTTCATTAAACTAGATTGCCTTAGGGACGTCTCCCTTGGACTTTCCCTCCTAAATAGAAAGAGCCCCCCATCGAGGTGACAGTGGGTGGGGAAGCTCCTGTTACGCCGGTTTCAAGCCCTGACTCAAGCCCTTGGACCTTTCCTACAAACCGTGCGATAACAGAGCCCACAACAAAATCTTGAAGATAAGAGACCTGAATGGCATAGAAAGTGAGTCCCATAAGGACATCGAAACAACTCTGGTAAACCACTTCCACGGAATATCCCAGGAACCTAACCAAGATATAACGAAGGCCATACAAAAGGTGATCCAACATATCCCTCGCTTGGTAACAGAGGAACAAAACAACAACCTGATCAAGCCCATTGCGGAGGAATAAATAGACCAAGTACTCCAGGAAATGCCCAATGGAAAATCCCCAGGCCCGGATGGATTCACAGCGGAGTTCTTCAAATCTTCCTGGGAAGTCATCAAACAGGACATCTATAGAGTAGTGGAAGACTCTAGAAGGTCAACCTCCATCTTGAAAGCACTAAATGCTACTTTGATTACACTCATCCCCAAAGAAAATGAAGCCAAAACTCCCGATCGATATAGACCAATAACATTGTGCAATGTGGTGTATAAGATAATTTCTAAGGTTATAGCTAACAGATTGAAACCACTACTACCCACACTGGTATTGCAAGAGCAGGCGGGTTTCATAGAAGGAATGAAAATCATGGACAATATTATCCATGCCCATGAACGGATCCACACCTTGAAGCTTCAAAAAAGAATGGGAATGATAATACAATTGGACCTAGCGAAAGCCTACGAAAAAATCAGCTGGCACTATATGGTCANCTTATTCATCTTAATGATGGAAGGACTCAGTCGAAGCATAAAAAGTGCAACCGCAACAGGGGAAATTAAAGGTTTCAAACCCTATGAAAATTGCCCAACTTCCCTCACCAACAGTTCATGGATGATACCTTACTTCATGGCATGCCCCCAGTCAAGGAAGCGAAAGCCTACAAACAAATCTTAGACAAGTTTGGGGAAGCCTCAGGGGAAGAGATAAACCAGTCCAAATCAATGATCTTCTTTTTTAACACCAACCTAACTATACAAAGGAATTTAGCCAACATCCTAGGATTTGAACGCAAAACCCTCCCAACCAAGTACTTAGGCATCCCCTTGATAGATAAAGCCTACAAGCTATCAAATTGGGAAGGAATAGTCAACAAGCTACAAGACCGGGTAAGAAATTGGACTTTCAGATCCCTCAACCTGGTAGGAAGACTTATCCTAACCAAGTCAGTTTTGCAAGCTATCCCAACCTTTATGATGTCAGTTTTCCCATTCCCTAAGGGGATTCTACAAAAAATAAGAACCATACAAAGGGAATTCATGTGGCGAGGAGCAGAATCAAGGAAAAAATGGGCACTGGTGGCTTGGGAGAAGGTGAGTAAGCCAAAATGCAAGGGAGGCCTTGGGATACATGACCCACAAGTGACCAACGACGCCTATGGGGCGAAGCTCTGGTGGCGATGGGTCAAATAAATGACCATGCCATGGGTCAACCTGTGGAAGGCAAAGTATGCCCTAGACATTAGAAACCAAGACAAAATCCACTTCAAAGGCACCAGGGAAGGGTCGGCCATATGGAACTTAGCTTGGTGCAACAAGACCTGGATCCAGACACGCAGCTTTTGGGAAATAAGGAAATGAAGAACCACCCGATTCTGGGAGGATTCCTGGCAACAGGAACCTAGAATGGAACAAATGGTCTGGGAGGAACTCAAACAAGAGATGATGGTGCAAGGAAAAACCCGGGTATACCATTACTGGAAACAAGAAACAGATTGTAACAAATGGAGAATCTGGAACAATCTCACCCCACAAACTAGAGACCAGACCGCAACAGCAGTTAAAGAGGTGGAGGAGGAATTGGGGAGATGGAAAATTGCACTCACGGATGGAAATGATCAGTTGAGATGGGGGCACAAAGCAGGCGGGGAATTCAATCTTAAAGAAGTATGCCACTACATAGAAAACCAGGACCAAAATGTTCCGATGCATCAATGGGACAAGCTCTAGAACAGCCCCCCCCAATGGCCAAAAATAAAAATCTTCCAGTGGCTAATACTACACAACTGAATCCTAACTTGGGAGAACCTAAAAAAGAGAGGTTTCATAGGCCCTTCAAGATGCCACCTATGTGAAGAAAAGGAGGAAACAACAAGCCATCTCTTGGATGAATGTCCCTACACAGCATAATTATGGGACTGGGCGGCCGACATTTTCCGTCAGTCTAATAGGATCAGAGGAAGTGTTTCCGCAACTATAAACACCTGGAAGGAAAACTACAGCGACAACAAAGAGGTGAATCTCTTTTGGATCCTCATACCCAACATGATCATTTGGGCAATCTGGAAGGAACAGAACCGGTGCATCTTCAGGAACCAAAGTTGGACGGTTGAAAATATCAAGGAAAAAATAATAGCCATGACAAGGGAAATGGTACAAAGCCGCAACCCCCAAACAAGAGGAGTGCAACCCACAAATCGAGATCTCAGAATTCTAGAGGCTTTCCATTTGGAAGGAGGACACAACCCCGAGCAGGTGAGATGGGTGCCACAACTACGTTTAGGTGAGAGCAACTGGAAATTGCCACAAGAAGGCTCCCTCAAGATAAATTTCAATGGGGCGTCGAAGGGTAACCTAGGACGGACATGTATGGGGGGAGTAATCAGGGACAGTCAAAGAAAAATTATCCAACTGTACACCGAGAGTCTGGAGAACTCAACAAACAACGCTACAGAATTTGGAGCACTAGAGACAGGCCTGGAGATACTACACAAGGAAGGAATGAAAAAAATAACAGTGGAAGGAGACTCCATGTTAGTCATCAACACAGTAAGGAAACTCCAAAACGACACGAAAGTGGGGAAAATACAGAGGCACTGGCGTTTAGCATACTATCTGCAGAAAATTCAAGAGCATTTGCAGACAGGAATCATAGTGGAGTTGCACTGGGTCCGAAGGTCGACAAATGGACTCACGGATATAATTGCCAACGAAGGGGTTGACAAGGAAGGATCAGATTTGGATGCCACATGGATTAACATCCCAAATGGCCAGTTTCGGACAGACTGCACCCAACTAGCGACAAAGGATTATGACGACAGCCAAATTACAGATGAATGCATCAAGGCTGGAGGCACATAATTAAATCAAGGGCAAGTAGGATCCAGGCCAAATCCATTAGGCCACCTTTTAAACATGATTTACAATGCAGATCACAGTCACACTGAAAGAAGGGGTACGACTCCATGGTCCTGTCAATAGGATGAAGTACAGGGGTTAGCCGTGGGAGAATGGAAAGGGTAAACCACAGTTGACAAAGGACGAAGACCAAATGGATAGCCCAAGGGTAGGAATGGGTACACCTCATCCACGCACAGGCCCCGAGGGAGGAAATGATTGGAGAACAACGTGCACACAAAATATTGGTGTGGGAATGACGACAGAGATCCCAAGCGCACAAATTCAGAAACAAAGAGAAAGGAATGAAAGATACGCCTTTACGGGAGACATATGAGTACCTGGATAAGATCACTTCCAGGGAAACTCTATAAAATAAGAAGCATCAGGGATAGCGACAGACCAACGAGCAGTAATCACAGAGACCAGGAAGGGGAGAATAGTAGCAGAGAAAGAAATCGCGACAGAAGTCACAACTTTCAAGAAAAGATGGTAATAACGAAGAATATCTAGAGTAAGAGGGGGCCCCAGGGGGAGGAACTCTCAACAAGTGTCCAGAATATCACTAGGATGGAACAGGCGGCTAGAGAGGCCAAAGGCACCTTCCTCAAGAAGGTAGATACAAAGGGTAAATAATTCAATGAAAGGTGGGAGCGGGAAGTCAACACTAAGTGCCAGGGCAATGCCTGGGCGGAACTCATCTAAGAAGCAGATGGGATAAGGGACCCAGGGGCCACATAGCCCAGGAAAACCCTCTACCACAAAATGGTGGAGGAAGCTTGGCACACAAAAATGTTGATAAGCAAGCTGAAAGCAAACAAGAACGATACCAACAGGATGGAAAACCGAGGCCACAAGAAGGAAATCAGAGAAATCCTAAGCTGCCTCAACAACTTGGAGGCCAGCGCAAGAAGCATAGCAGAGGACCAAAGGAACCAAAGAAAAAAAATAGAATGACTGGCTGGACAATTCCAACTCTACCTTCACTATGTCCACCACATGGACATCACTTCAGCAGACCGACGAAGAACACCGGCCAGCATCAGAAGGACGCGCATGGTGGAGCAGAAAAAAGAGAACGAGGTAGGGAAGGAAGGAGATGAAAGCCATCCAATCCGCTTGGACTAGCGCAACATCGACTCAAGATCATTATGCTTATTGGTATAGGAAAAACCCATGTTATATGTTCCCGGTTGTATGTATTTCTTATGGTATAGATTTTCAAACAAACTTATGGAGACTGAGTCGGTTTCCCCGGGTGGTGGCCCAGCCATCCCCTCGCTTATGTTAGATAGAGCAACTGTGGGACCCCTGATCTAGTTTCTTGTTGGCAGATCAGGGGATAACCCTCAGTCCCCTTTTTGTACAATATTTTACTCAGTAATATAGAATCTCAACTCACTTACAAATAAATAAATAAATGTCATAGTAAAAGTTTTACAAAATGACTCTTTTTCAACGATTTTTTCTAGGAATATTTACCCAAAATCCGACAAGAAATTGTTAGATCCGTAAATTTGAGTGATTATTTCTATATAATCCGAGTGCCCCAAGGTTTTTTTTCAACATGTTGAATCCATTTATGCATTCAGAAATGGATTTTAAACAACAAAAAAATAGTGATTTCGTGCACATTTATGTCGTCAAATTCCGACGAAAAAACGATTTCGTAGAACAATTAATTAATAATGGTGATATGACCATTTTTATTTGTTTTTAACACAAATCGTTATAGTAAAATATTAATTTAAAAATTATAAAAAACAAAGTTTAAAAAAATGCCTCCTAACCATAGCATTTAATGTCATCATCCTTGACAAGATGTCATTTAAAAGCAAACATTAACTGAGAATATATATCTCTGACGTGGAGGTGAAATTATATGCATACTTGTAGGCATTATTGGATAGTGGTGACCCAGAGATACAAAGTTGGCAGGCATTTCATTTAATATGATAACATGTTGTATTGTGTCATATAATTCGTATATGTATAGTGGGCCAATCAATGTGGATTAGATTGTGGTAATAAGGATGTTGTCAGTGATTCTTTTTAAGTTTTATAGTTATAAGTTCTTTCTATCGAAGGGTTGCCAAAAATTTAAAAAATTAAAATTAAAATTCATGAATTTTTATTCATGGATGCATAGAAATATAGGATCATGTCTTATCAATAAACCGATCAATAATTTTTGGTTTTTGTTTTATAATAAGTTTGGTTGTTGTGTTTTTTAAATATCCTTGGATACTTCCTATCTAAAATATTAAATCTTGGTATTCAATTTCGAATTAATTAATTTCAATTTCATTGTGCATCACGTCTAGGATCTGTGGAGCAATAAGAATGCATTCCATGTTAACATAATTTCAACATAATTAAGCTCCATGGGATAGCACAATTGGTGAGAAGTGCGCACACTCCTTCGGTACGAGGGAGGTCACGAGTTCAAGCCTTGTGTCCCTGGGGTTACGGTTTAGCTTCCTTACCATCCATAAAACGTGGGGAAGTATTGGCGATTTTCCCATGCCTGGACACCCATCAAACCGAAAGGTCAATTCTAAATATTAAAGTAAAAAACTTCATAGAGTTGATAACCAACAATCTTATACTTGATTTAAAACACCAAAGTGTTACTTGTATTTCTCTTTACTTTTCTTATCATGGGATTCTATGCTTCATTTTGTTTGGGTATATGACTTCCATCATTTGCATTACCCAAGAAATTAAACATCGTTTGCATTACCTACAATTTAGAAGAGTCTACTCCATTCATAAAAAGTCTTAAGCATCGATATTAAATACATTTTAAGATAAAACTAACTTTATTTATGGGTATATCTGGCAGCTACTACATTTAACATCAATCGAACCAATTTCAAGGTAAAATCATTTAAAATTGACATGTAAATCCTTTAATACATTTTAAGAAATGTAATTATTTTGATTATTATTTAGAGTATTTTCAAGCTAAAGTGTTTAAACTTTAAAGTGTTATTGTGGATAACTTTTAGAAAAACCACACCATCCTCACACTTTTGAAGTGAAATTATAGAAATTTTTCAACTCATGTAATTATATAAAACTTATATTCTCGTACATTTTTATACCAAAAGTCTTGTGGCATTTTTGAAGTGTAATTATAGAAAATTTTCAGCATGGTGTAATTATGTTGAAGGCATGTATATAGGGACAAATTTTCCCCAAAACCTGTCAACGGGGAAAAACCTGTCATCCAAACCACCTTGTATCTATACAACTCTAGTTGTCAAGCATTTTGCGCTCCATCGGCTCCACCTCTATACACTGGCTCCACCCGCCTCATCCCGGCCTCATCCCACGGGTCTCCATCTATTCTATTATATCTGATCTGATCGGATTTAACCACCTCATTCACTGCTTCCTTCCGGCTTGATCAATTTAGCACATTGATCAAACATACAAGACGATTTTGTGAGAGATAGAAGTTGGATGTGAAACAATGGTTGTAGTTCCTCCTAGGCTTGGGAAAACTTGATAATCATGAAGCATGACATAAATTTGTTGGCTCCATCACAACCAATATTATTACAGGAGTCTAAAAGTGAGTAATTTCATAATATCCATTCAAGGCATCAGAAGAATACAATTATTTATATGCTTTGTTGCTTGTGCAGTAAGTACTTACAAATTTATTGGTATCTAAATCTTGAAAATGCTTATTACCTTGCATTCCTTGAGTATTCTTTGAAGAATCCTTAGGAATGGCCATTCTCATCTTCCATGTACTCGCACTTATCCCTGCAAAGATTAAATAGGAATTCCTTTATCAATGGAATGTTGAAGCATATGGATCAAACTCATGTTTCACACCCTACTATGAAACCTATCATATTTTGTTGAAGAATCCATTTTCCAAACTACATTTCTTGTGATTTGAATCCATTTCCCCAACTACATTTATTGTGATCTCACTTCCCCTTGGATGCCATTTTCTTCCCAACCCATTCCTAATATTTTTCAATCCATGCTCATTGTATGTTCCCTTGTGAGAAATCTCTAAAATCATCAGATTCTCAGCTAGGCCTAAACTAGCACCTCTTCTATGTGACTTGGGACTCGTCTAGCTCCATCTGTTATTTCCAGTTTCCAAATAATTCTTCTCTTTTTTTATTGTATGTGGGGATCTCACTGAAGAAATTTAGTTGGCACTATTATTCCCCTTCTCTGTTCCTCGACATTCTTGGAATCCTCTCCTTTAGAAACTTGAGATTCATCTACTGCCAACATAGTTTTTAGGAGTATCCTCCTCTGCAGCCAATTTTTGTACCTATAAAAGGCCATAATTTCCTTGTTGGTTTTCCTTATTTTATTCTTTAGCTTCTTTTCGAAGCCACAACTCTCGAATTTTTCGTGTTGGGCACATAATTTCCTTCTCTATTTCTTCATTGTTGTTCTTGAGATGGGTTTTGGACTCTTCACAATCTACTCCTAGTCCTTTGTCAATGGTTGGAATCTGCATTGTACTAGCTATGGATTTGAGGTTGGGACTGTGAATGTGCTTGAATGTATAGGTTGTTGTGGTGCTCTCTAGAAATGGAAAAAAATCATTTGTTGTCAAGGTCTGAATGGGCATCTCCTGGCCTTTCCTGGTATGAATTGAGCTCTAAAGTATTCATCTTTCCAATTCTTTAGTTATTGACAATGCACACTCCATTTCAACTTGATATTGTCATAGTATTTTTTTTATTTACAAGGTTTGTATCATTTTTTTGTGAACAATAAACTAACTATAAATATGTGGTACTTTTTGATACCTGTAGTGTGTGAATTCCACAAGTGGTAAGACATGAATCAAATGAAGTAGAAAATATCCCGCATGATCCGGATTGGATCATTATATTATTTTTCATCTATCTCAATGCTTTTATAGTGGAAAATTTTGGAGAAATCAACTTGCAGGGCCATTTTAGTGGCAGGTCCCAGTTTGGAAAATTGGGGTCTGGAACCTTTCGGGGCCATTTTGAGGCATCAATTTTTTTTTTTGGGTTAAAAATTTCCTAACATAGCTTGGACTCTGTGACACTATTCTACACATCGATTACTTTCTAATAGTGCAGAAATTGCATCAATCAGCTTGTATGCAAAATTTATGCCTCCCTCAAGTTGATCTACTGTGCTGACCACCATGGCAAAAGAAGATGCCACATAAACCCATGTTACTCACACATATGGGGCTAACCATGTATGTAATTTCAATATGATTTTAGAAGTTCCAAAACCCTATCACAATTGAGGGTTGAGGAAGTCAAAAACCTACCCCTAGATGGCTATTGGGCTATGTTAAATATTGGGCCACTAGGAGGAGAAGGGGTTCCATTCTTTTGCATTGTATCTTGTTCCATAGCTGAGAAAAACATCTGAGAGTGGTATTATGTGAGAATAACATAGGAGGAGAGATTTTGTAGCAACCATACAGGCCACAAGTCGAAGGCAACTCCACAAAGAGTGTCTCTTTCTTTATACTTGCATCATTTCTATACCAAAGAAAAGAGAGCATAGTAGTCTCACCTTCTAGCTAGGTTTTCTCCCATATTGGATTTCCCAGGACATATCTTGTGTTTATTTGTGGATGATGTGATTTTATTTTATTGTTCACTATTTTCTGCATTTTATCTATTTCATGCATAAGCAGAAAATCAATAACTAAATATTCTAGAATCTAAACGAATTTAATCTTCATAGTGTAGATTTCAATTTTATTTATCAGATCTATTGTGATGAATTGTTCCAGTGGAATATCCATGACAGTTTACAAATCATATTGGTATCAAAGAAGTTTTTTCTTTTGGGTATTTGTAGGAAACTGTAGGATCCAAGAATCAGCTTAAAGAGAAATCACATAAACCCTAGCCATGGAGGACAAGTCTGTTCATAACAACCCTTGAGATCTAGTAGAAGAGAGATTTGAGAGGTTGGAAGTGCAAGTTTCCGATATCAGTCGCGATATGAACCTCCTCATGGTGGCTCTAGCAAGAAAGGTCAAACCATTTGGAGATGATGGAGGCTCTATCTCAAAGAAAATATTGTAGAGGGAATCAAAAGATTAGAAAGACTCAAAAAAGGAGTTGCAGAAAGAATTCGATAAAGAGCAATTGATTTCGACTGTCGTGAACCCTTCATAGTCCCTATTCAAGATGGACACATAAGTGGACATAAAGCCATACCAATGTGAGATCGATGCATTAAAACTGAATCATTAGTTGCAACAACTATAAGTTTATTTTATTGTTCACCATATAGATGAAGAGCAGAAGATTCCATTTGCTAGATTGAAGTTAGAGGGCCATGCCTTAACCTGGTGGGAAAGCCATACATAAACTCTTAGGCTGGAGGGTGATCCATTGGTAACTAGGTGGGAGGACTTCAAAACCCTCATCAAGTCCAAAGTATACCCCACCGGGTATGTAGAGGACGAATGGATCTATTGGCACTACTTCAGGAAGAGGTTGGGGTAGAGTGTACAAGAGTACACCACTGAGTTGATAAAGATACCCATCGTGTTGGGTATCTCTCCCAAGAACCTAGATGTACTCCTCAAGTATTTGGGGGGTTTACATAGTCATTTATGAAAGAAAGTGATGCTCTTCAAGCTAAGGCCAGTGAATGAGGTGTGTTTACATGCACAGTATCTAGAAAACATAGGCCAAAAGAAGGGGAAACCAAGTGGTTCGAAGAAGAAAGAGCACCAGGAAGCTTCCAAGGAGGGGAAGAATAAGTGGAAAGGGGGGAAAGATAAGAAGAAGACAACGAATACACATTAGTCCAAAGATACAAACAACCATTGCAATCATTGCAACATTGATGGCCATGTCGAGGAAAAAATTTGAAAACTACATCCAAAGCTAAACTCGAAGATCCGCAAGAAGGACAGAAAGAAAAAAAATCTTTTATCCACATATTCAAGCAATCAGGTTGAAAGTAGTTCGAATGTGGATGAAAATGTTTTATTCACATTTGTGCAAAAGGAGGTGATTTTGAATATCCTTCATCACCAGGAAGAGAAGGAGATGGCCAACCTCTTCCACATCAAGATTCAAGTCAAGAGGACCAAGATAGATGATATGTTCGACTCTATTTCATAGGATAATCTCATAGCGGTGGATCTGGGCAACAAGCTTCGATTGGAGGTTAACGATCATCCTAGCCCATATCCATTGGGTTGGGTAAAAAAGGATGCAAAGATAAAGGTAATGAAACAATGTAAGATTTAATTTGTTGTAAGTGTTGATTTTATTGATGAAGTGGAATTGGATGTAATACCCCTTGATATATGTGCAGTAGTGTTTGGAAGCCCCTACATGTATATGAGGGTTGCAATATTCATGCAGAGAGAAAAATGGTATGAGGGTGGGGGTGGGGGGAATAATAGAGAAAACCCTCATATATCCACAACCCCACCCTCATATACCCCCACCCTTATGGTATCGACTAATCAAGGATGGGAAGTCCTACATCATTAACACACATAAAGGCAAGTCAAAGATCTCACATGTAAGTGCCAACCAAGCCAAGAAATTGATTAGTTATAGTAATAAATGTGTTTTTCTTTTCTTAAGAGAAAATCAGTCTAATGATGAGTCAATGAGAGTGAAGGAATCCCTAGAGGGGTGTATTAAAGAGCAGAAACATCAGTTGGAGGATTTTCTACAGGAATACAAAGGAGTGTTCAAGGAGCCTAAAGGGTTTCCACCCAAGAGGGATGTGGAGCACTAAATACAGTTATTTCCAGACTCCCCATTACCAAATATTGGGTTGTATAAATAGTTTGTTCTAGAAGTGAATGTAGTGAAGAAACAATTGCAATAGTTGTTGGAGCAGGGTGTGATTAGACCAATTACCTCACCTTGTAGGTCACTCGTCATAATTGTTCCTAAGAAGGATGGAACTTGGAGAATGTGTATCAATTATAGGGCATTTAACAATATTACACTGAAGAATCGGTACCCTCTTCCTAGGATCGACGATCTGTTGGACTAGCTGCAGAATGCCAAGTACTCCACTAAGTTGGATTTGAAATCAGGATATCACTAGGTATGAATCAAAGAAGAAGATACCTGGAATACTGTCTTCAAGACAATGCAAGGTTTGTATGAGTGGTTTTTTATGCCATTCAGTTTATGCAATGCACCGACTACATTTATGAGACTAATGAATGATGTTTTACGCCCTTATCTAGATTAATTTGTTATTGTTTATTTGGATGATATACTAGTTTATAACACTACCTGGGAGAAGCACATCTCAGATTTTATGCAGGTGTTAGAGACTCTAAAAAAGAACCAACTGCTAGCCAATCTCAAGAAATGTGATTTTTCACATCAGTCTTTAGTGTATTTGGGGTATGTGATTGGTGGAAGGGAGATCAAGATAGATCCCACAAAGATGGAGGCGATCATGAAATGGCCAGTTCCTACAAATTTCATTGAAGTTCGTAGCTTCATTTTCAATGGTAGCTACACCACTCCACACCATAACAACCAGTGGTAAGAGTTTCCATTGGGGGGAGAATCAGTAGAAGGCCTTTGATGAGATGAAAATAAAGATATATAAAGCACCAATGCTTGCACTACCAAACTTTCAGAAGCCCTTCAAAGTGGAGACATATGCAAGTGGGTATGCCATGGGAGCAGTATTAATGTAGAGAGGAAGGCCCAAATGCTATCATTCTAAAGTATTTCATGGGATGACTCTCAACTACCCTACCTACGACAAGGAGCTCTATACCTTGGTACAAGCTGTCAAAAAGTGGAAGCACTATCTGATGGGAAAGGATACCATCATCCACCTATATCACCAACCACTACAGTACTTATAGGCCTAAAGTAAGCTACAACAAACTAGACATTACAAATGGATGGGGTTTTTACAAAAATTTCATTTGGTCATAAAGTATAAGAAGGGTAGCACAAATAAGTTGGCAGACATGCTTTCACGACCACCCACATCCAAGATTACAACTTTGGGAACTCTGATGCACATAGAGCCTTTTACCCATGATGCATATAAAGAGGCATACACATAAGATGAGGACTTCAAGGAGGTGTTTCAATGGCTACAGGGGAAAATTCATATAGAAGAAGGTGACGACAAGGTTGACTATCATTTCCAGGATGATTTACTCTATAATCTTGACAAGCTCTATGTCCCTAAAGGTGAATGATTGTAGCTTATCAAATAGGCTCACACCTCTAAGGTTGTAGGACATTTTAGTGTTGGGAAGACAATTACCAATTTACAAAGGTGTGAGTATTGACCCAGAATGCTAGAAGATGTAGCATGATATATTAGAGGATATATACTTTGTTGTTCCAGCAAGACCAGTAATAGGAAGCAAGCACTATACCATCCCTTACCTGTACCCACTCGACTTTGGGAAAGTATTTCCATGGATTTTGTGGGAGGTTTACAAACAACCAGGAAGGGACATGACTATTTATTTGTGGTAGTTGACAGGTTCAACAAAATGTGCATTCTCATTCCTTGTAAAAAGACTATCAAGGGACATGAAGCAACAAACTTGTCCTTTGAATAGGTCTGGGTGCTCTTTGGGATACCAAGGATCACCATCTCAGATAGGGATACTATATTTCTCAGTGCATTTTGGACTACATTGTGGGAGAATATGGACACTAAGTTGAAGAGGTCTACAACATTCCATCCACAGA
>JASDQU010690023.1:18664-30217 GCA_032191745.1 Picea mariana
GGTCCTCCAGGACCATGCTCAGGTCACTCCTGCTCTCGGTACTCCATGTCTAGGACCATGTGGGACTCGAGACATGATCTCCTAGTTATCCCTAGATATCGGGGATAACAAGGACCAAGATAGATGCTATGTTCGACTCTATTTCATAGGATAATATCATAGCAGTGGATCTGGGAAACAAGCTTTGATTGGAGGTTAACGATCATCCTAGCCCATATCCATTGGGTTGGGTAAACAAGGATGCAGAGATAAAGGTAATGAAACAATGTAAGATTTAATTTGTTGTAAGTGTTGATTTTATTGATGAAGTGGAATTGGATGTAATACCCCTTGATATATGTGCAGTAGTGTTTGGAAGCCCCTACATGTATATGAGGGTTGCAATCTTCATGCAGAGAGAAAAATGGTATGAGGGTGGGGGTGGGGGGAATAATAGAGAAAACCCTCATATACCCCCAGCCCCACCCTCATATACCCCCACCCTTACGGTATCGACTAATCAAGTATGGGAAGTCCTACATCATTAACACACATAAAGGCAAGTCAAAGATCTCACATGTAAGTGCCAACCAAGTCAAGAAATTGATTAGTTATAGTAAGAAATGTGTTTTTCTTTTCTTAAGAGAAAATCAGTCTAATGATGAGTCAACGAGAGTGAAGGAATCCCTAGAGGGATGTATTAAAGAGCAGAACATCAGTTGGAGGATTTTCTATAGGAATACAAAGGAGTGTTCAAGGAGCCTAAAGGGCTGCCACCCAAGAGGGATGTGGAGCACTAAATACAGTTATTTCTAGACTCCCCATTACCAAATATTGGGTTGTATAAATAGTTTGTTCTAGAAGTGAATGTAGTGAAGAAACAATTGCAATAGTTGTTAGAGCAGGGTGTGATTAGACCAAGTACCTCACGTTGTAGGTCACCCGTCATAATTGTTCCTAAAAAGGATGGAACTTGGAGAATGTGTATCGATTATAGGGCATTTAACAATATTACACTGAAGAATCAGTACCCTCTTCCTAAGATCGGCGATCTGTTGGACCAGCTGCAGAATGCCAAGTACTCCACTAAGTTGGATTTGAAATCAGGATATCACTAGGTATGAATCAAAGAAGAAGATACCTGGAATATTGTCTTCAAGACAATGCAAGGTTTGTATGAGTAGTTTGTTATGCCATTCAGTTTATGCAATGCACCGACTACACTTATGAGACTAATGAATGATGTTTTACACCCTTATCTAGATTAATTTGTTATTGTTTATTTGGATGATATACTAGTTTATAACACTACCTGGGAGAAGCACATCTCACATTTTATGCAGGTGTTAGAGACTCTAAAAAAGAACCAACTGCTAGCCAATCTTAAGAAATGTGAGTTTTCACATTAGTCTTTGGTGTATTTGGGGTATGTGATTGGTGGAAGGGAGCTCAAGATAGATCCCACAAAGATGGAGGCGATCGTGAAATGGCCAATTTCTACAAATTTCATTGAAGTTAGGAGTTTTGTTAGGGCAACACAATACTTTCATAAGTTCGTAGCTTCATTTTCAATGATAGCTACACCACTCCACACCATAACAACTAGTGGTAAGAGTTTCCATTGGGGGGAGAATCAGTAGAAGGCCTTTGATGAGCTAAAAAGAAAGATATATAAAGCACCAATGCTTTCACTACCAAACTTGCAGAATCCCTTCGAAGTGGAGACATATGCAAGTGGGTATGCCATGGGAGCAGTATTAATGCAGAGAGGAAGGCCCATATGCTATCATTCTAAAGTATTTCATGGGACGACTCTCAACTACCCTACCTACGACAAGGAGCTCTATACCTTGGTACAAGCTGTCAAAAAGTGGAAGCACTATATGATGGGAAAGGATACCATCATCCACATATATCACCAACCACTATAGTACTTATAGGCCTAAAGTAAGCTACAACAAACTAGACATTACAAATGGATGGGGTTTTTACAACAATTTCATTTGGTCATAAAGTATAAGAAGGGTAGCACAAATAAGTTGGCAGACATGCTTTCACGACCACCCACATCTAAGATTACAACTTTGGGAACTCTGATGCACATAGAGCCTTTTACCCATGATGCATATAAAGAGGCATACACATAAGGTGAAGACTTCAAGGAGGTGTTTCAATGGCTACAGGGGAAAATTCATATAGAAGAAGGTGACGACAAGGTTGACTATCATTTCCAGGATGATTTACTCTATAATCTTGACAAGCTCTATGTCCCTAAAGGTGAATGACTGTAGCTTATCAAATAGGCTCACACCTCTAAGGTTGTAGGACATTTTAGTGTTGGGAAGACAATTACCAATTTACAAAGGTGTGAGTATTGACCCAGAATGCTAGAAGATGTAGCATGATATATTAGAGGATATATACTTTGTTGTTCCAGCAAGCCCAGTAACATGAAGCAAGCACTATACCATCCCTTACCTGTACCCACTCGACTTTGGGAAATTATTTCCATGAATTTTGTGGGAGGTTTACAAACAACTAGGAATGGACATGACTATTTATTTGTGGTAGTTGACAGGTTCAACAAAATGTGCATTCTCATTCCTTGTAAAAAGACCATCAAGGGACATGAAGCAACAAACTTGTCCTTTGAATAGGTCTGGGTGCTCTTTGGGATACCAAGGATCACCATCTCAGATAGGGATACTATATTTCTCAGTGCATTTTGGACTACATTGTGGGAGAATATGGACACTAAGTTGAAGAGGTCTACAACATTCCATCCACAGACAGATGGGAAAACATAAGTAGTCAACATGAATTTAATGCAAATTTTGAGGGGTTACAATCAGAAGCATTCGAAGACCTGGGATGAAAATATGATCTATATGCAATACTCTTATAATAGAGAAGTTTGCACTTCTAATGGTAAGTCACCTTTTGAAACTTGCTTTGGATATTTTCCACCTTCACCCTTAGATGTTATATATGGAAAACAAGGAAGAGTGAGGGAGGAGCTCACATGAGATGCAATAAAAGAAGAAAAAATTGTTGAGAAGATCAAACAAATCCATTTGCAAGTACAAGAGACATTGAAGAAGTCACATATAATGCTAGACATGACCAACATAGAACAAAGAGAAAATTTAAAGTGGGAGACAAAGTATGGTTACAACTGAATAAGGAAAGGCTACAAGGTCATGGTAAGAAGATTAAGGCTCCATGTTATGGTCCTTTTAAGGTATTAGAAAAGGTGGGAGATAACGCCAACAAACTCAGTCTACCCCCATATATGTGCATTACTTAGTAGTGAATGTGAAGAATCTCAAACTCTATGAGCCCTCCATGTTGGATCAGGAGGAGGAACAAGTCCTACCTTCCATAGAGGATTTAGCACTAGATACTTAGGAAGAGTTGGCAAAGGACACAGTTTTGTAGAAGTAGTCTAGAAATACAAGACAAGGGCAGTATGACTTTTGGCAGATTAGGTTGAAAGGACAACTTCCAGGCAAAGAAAAGTGGTACTCTAGGGAGAAGGTAGTGGAAACATTTTCTCACTTCATTCAGTAAATATTTTGGGGATCAAAATCCTCCTTAAATGGGGAGGTATGGTCCAGATTGGATCATTATATTATTTTTCATCTATCTCAATGATTTTAGAGTGGAAAACATTAGAGGAATTAGCTTGCAAAGCCATTTTAGTGGCAGGTCCTAGTTTGGAAAATTGGGGTCTGGAACCTTCCAGGGCCATTTTGAGGCATCCAATGAAATTTTTTGGGGTTAAAACTATCCTATAATATCTTGGATCCCGTGACGCTATTCTACACATTGATACCTTTCCAACAATGCAAAAAACACGTTAATAAGAGCTCATATGCAAAAGTTATGTCTCCCACAAGTTGACCTACAGTGTTGACCACCATGGTACGAGAAGATGCCACTCCATCCCATGTTTCTCATGCATATGGGGATAACCACATATGTAATTTCAATAATATTCTAGAAGGTCTAAAACCCTATCACAATTTAGATTTGAGGAAGTAAAAAACCTACCCTTAGATGGCTATGAGGCTATGTTAAATATTGGGCCACTAGGAGGAGAAGGGGTTCCATTCTTTTGCATTGTATCTTGTTTCGTAGATGAGAAAAACATCTGAGAATGGTATTCTATGAGCATAATAGAGGAGGAGAAATTTTGCAGCAGCCATAAAGGCCACAGGTCAGAGGCAACTCCAAAGAGAGTGTCTATTTCTTTATAGTTGCATAATTTATATACCAGAGAAAAGAGAGCAGAGTAGCCTCATATTCTAGCCGGGTTTTCTCTTGTATAGGGTTTTCCAGGTCATATATTGTATTTATTTGTGGATGGTGTGATTTTATTTTACTTTTCTCTAATTTGAACATTTTATCTATTTCATGCATAGCAGAAAATCAGTAACTAAATATTCTGGAACCTAAAGGAATTTAACCTTCATAGTGTAGATTTCAATTTTATTTATCAGATATGTTGTGACGAATTGTTCCAGTGGAATATCCACGACAATTTACATATCATTCCAATGACCTTCCATATTTGAGGCTAATTGTATGTGGTGAGAAGAGCTTGCAACTAGATTGCTATGGCTGCCAAGAAATTTAGTTACTGAATGGATGACCATATTACCACCCTGCACAAAATTTCAAGAAAAGATCAATCACAAATATTTTATCCATACTTGTGTTCATATTACCTATCAAGGATATTACTAGAGTAGAATCAGGAAACCATTTTGTTGGTATGATTTCCTAATGCTTAGTCAATTAATTATCTCTCAGAACTTCAATAGCCATTATGGAACAATCAATAACCTTGGGTGTGATTTTATTTTACTTTTCTCTACTTTGAACATTTTATCTATTTCATGCATAAGCAGAAAATCAGTAACTAAATATTCTGGAACCTAAAGGAATTTAACCTTCATAGTGTAGATTTCAATTTTATTTATCAGATATGTTGTGATGAATTGTTCCAGTGGAATATCCACGATAGTTTATAGATCATTCCAATGACCTTCCATATTTGAGGCTAATTGTATGTGGTGAGAAGAGCTTGCAACTAGATTGTTATGGCTGCCAAGAAATTTAGTTATTGAATGGATGACCATATTACCACCCTGCACAAAATTTCAAGAAAAGATTAATCACAAATATTTTATCCATACTTGTGTTCATATTACCTGTCAAGGATATTACTAGAGTAGAATCAGGGAACCATTTTGTTGGTATGATTTCCTAATGCTTAGTCAATTAATTATCTCTCAGAACTTCAATAGCCATTATGGAACAATCAATAACCTTGGGTGTTTGTGACACAGAGACAGGCAATGCATACACGGAGTTGTTACATTCCACGTAAATACAAACAATTCCTCATTGTATATGTTTCCAATCATTGTTTCTTTTATTGATTGAATCAAGAAATACAAGCATCTTGGCATTCAAAGGACATAAAATGTAATAATATTTTAACAGGTAATTAAATATAAAAATTTATACACCTTACTATGGAGGAGGATGTCCAACTAGTGGACTACTAGGAGGATTCTCTCTCCAAGGACCATATATTTGTTAGTCCAAAAGTTCATTCTTCTTCGGATTCATACCCTGTACCTATTAATATACTAGAGGAAGAGGTAAATACCAATTTTATTCCCTTTTACTATAGATTTAATTGAGTCAGATCTCACTCTTTGGTGGATATCCTAAGAGATCGAGCTCATAACTCGTCACTTATTGCTAGAAGGGGGAGTGAATGCACCCACCTTATGAGAAATGAACCTTTGGGAGGAAAGAATAGGGGTCATCTCTAGGGTTTCAATCCAAATCCAACATACACCCAACGTTCAGTCTCCTACATGGTTTTGGGCAGGGGGAACATTGGTCTTTTGGGTTTATTGGGAGTGGATTGGGGTTAGAAAAACTCTAGGGTGGTCATTTCTTAGCAGGATAGATGAGATATAGATGTAAGAGAAGGTGTACAGTCAAGTCACCAGGGGAGGGGGGGGGAGAATATATTTAGTGGTCGTTAATGATATCCAGGTGAGTCATGTTGCAGATATGGAGGGTTAGACCTTAGTTGGAAAATTTTGTGGGAGAAGGGCGGTGGAGTATGTATCTTCTTGAATTCAAATTAATTGGGGTTCGATTATTGGATATTCTCCAATCATGCATCTCTTATATAGAGGTTGGATTGGCTCTATTTTTCGATCGAAAGAAGATGCTTGTAGGATTATAGACATTCGTTGGTATTAGAATAAGTTTCTTCTCAACTTCAAGTCGTGGCACCCATTATTTGGTGTGTGGGAGGAGAATCTAACCAGGGTTCCCATATGGATCAAACTACCCAAGCTCCCATTGGAATTTTGGATGGACTTGATCTTAAAAGTCATCAAGGAGGTTTTGGGATCCTTCATCATAACAAATAATGGTTATAAGGATAGTCCTCATAAGTCGATGATTAAGATTCTTGTTGAGATGGATCCTTGTCAAGGTCTTTATGAATCTATGCACCTGATCATAGGTGAGCACTCTTACTCTCATATTCTTAACTATGTCAATGTTCCTTCTCGATGCTTTCGATGTCATTGAGTTGGACATGTACTCAGAAGGATTGAGGAGCCTCAAGATCTGTACTACTTCATTTCGAGGGAAAAAAGGATGCATAAACCTCTCCCTCCCCTTCGTTGGTTGATGAAGGGAGCATTCCTCAGGGGGTTCCTTTGGACTCTCCTTCGAATCAACCCAATATCATGATTAGTGATGCCAATGTGCCTCTAAAGGAGGGTGATATGTGAGGCATGGTTGCACCCCCTCTCTAGGACCAGTTAGGTGGAAATTTGGATATATAGAGTGAGAAATGGTTCAATATCGAGGATATTTGGTTGAAGAGTACAAATCAACATCAATATTTAGGTAAGTTATCTTCTTATAATGCTTCCCTTCTAGTTTTAGGCTTTGCGAATAACACTTCCCATGGGATGTCGGAGGTAGTGAGACACATTACTACTCATTCCATGGGTTTGGGCCTAGATACAATGCCTCCCAATTTAGGGGTGAGTGAAAGTTACATTACATGCCTTTCAAAGGATGTTGAGTCTAGATTCTCCCTAGCAGTGGATTCTCAGAGTATCGGTTGCACTAAATCGCACTCTAGTTTGTCTAGTCATGACATGTATCTCTTACATCCATGTTCCTATAATTGTCCATCGAGGGGATTGAGTTTCGATGAAAACAAACCTTTTGTTCCAAGCCATGTGGGATGTAAATCTACTTTGAAACATGCACAAAACTGTGCTCATCACGAAATTTCTTAGGGTCATCAAAAAAGTCTCCCAAGGGTTCTTAGACCAAGCCAACCCCCACTTTGTGATCCAATATGAAACTCATGTCTGTCAACATGAGAGGTTTTGGGGGATGGCCTAAAAATCTCTCCTTGAAGCAATTTGTGGAAATAGAAAAGCCATAAATTATTCTTATATAAGAAACCATGTGCCCCCTTGGGTGGTCTAGTTGGGGAACTATCCAAATTGTTCCCTAGATGGATATTTTTTGGTGTGGATTCAATGGGATTGTTAGGGGGAATCATTATGGATTTAACCTTGAACTTCACTCTCATAAATTGCTTCGCCAGTGTCTCAGGCTTATGTAATTAAATCTTCATCAAGGAACTAGACCGAACCTTTTCGATCCTCAATCTGTATGGGCCATATGAAGGTCGGGATATTTTTTGGTCTAGGATTTTCTCCTTGAACTATTTAAGCTCTGGTAATTTGATTATCAGGGGAAAATTAAATTTTACCTTGAGTCAGGATGAGACTAGAGTTCTATTGGCCAGAGAGGATCGATTGTACAATTTATTTAATCATCACTTGGAGGAACGAGGTTGGGTTGTTGTGGAGCCTATTAATATCTGCTCAACCTAGAACAATAATAGAAGTGGAAAGGCTTGTGTTGCAAAGAGATCGGATGGGTTCTTGTTTCATCATGAATTACTTCAAACATTTGGTATTTACCTTTATTAGGTGGGGAAGGTTCTATGCTCAGACCACTTTCCAATATTTATGGAATTTGAGAAAGGTATGGGAAACAAATTAGAGCCATGTTCAAGTTCAATCCTTCTTGGTTAGATGATAAGGGTTTTTGTTAGTTAGTTCAGGATAACTCGATACATTTCCAAGCAGACGTCGAGACTCCTACAAGTGTCCAATTTGTTGCAAGTATTCAAAATATAAAAGAAAAAACTATTGTTTGGGCACGAAATCGATGCCTACAACATGATCAGGCTCTTAGGAATGTTGAAGTGGAATTGGAACATCTACATATGATGCATAATGGAAGTCAATGTCCTAATGCATATTTGGATAGATGTTGAGCACTTGAATCCCATCACTCAACGCTATTGCTCGAACAAGAGAAAGTATGGTGCCTAAAGAACAGAGATCTTTGGATCTTGGCGGGGGATCAAAATACAATTTTTTTCTTAAGAAATTTGTTTATTTTGAAAAATCTATAACACAATATGGGAACTACAAGACCCTAACAGAAACAAGGTGCGAGGGTTTCCAAATTTGGCCATCCAGAGCATAAGAAACTTTGAGTCTTTGTTCAAGGATCTGGGGCAGGTTAATATGGGTCAACTCCTTAAACTTATTAGGTTGTTTCTAAGACTTATAGAGGAGGAGGATAACCATCGCTATATTGTGAGGTCACAAAACCTGAACTACTAGCTATCATATCCTCTTTCAAATGAGACAAGAGTCTTGGGCCTGACAATTGGAGTACTGAATTTTTTTAAGCTTTCTTTGATCTACCGAGTGATGATGTTATTCTTGTGGTGGAGGAAAAATGACAATTAGGGAAAATTCATTGGTGTATTAATGCCACATTTATTGCATTAATCCCCAAACTGGATTGTCTTATCTCTTTTGATGACTTCCAGTCGATAGCCTTATGAAATCACATGTATAAGATCATGGCCAAGATCATATAGGTCTGGATCAAACCCATATTATCCTCCGTCATAACTTCTGAATAGTTCTACTTTATCCAAGGGTGTCTTATTCACGAAGCCATTGGATTGGCTCAAGAAGGTATGCATTCCACCAAAGTTTTTAAGTGACTTGTCTCGATTTTGAAAATTGATCTTTCAAAATCTTATGATCAGGTCTCATGGCTATACCTTGGACCTCTACTACTACAACTTGGGTTTGATTTATCATTTCTCAAGTGGATCATGTGTTGTGTATCCACAATATATTTTGTTGTTCTTCTTAATGGTTCAGGTACCTCTTTCTTTCAAGCTAGTCAAGGATTGAGGTGGGGTTGTCCTTTATCCCCATATTTATTTATGTTTATTGTGGATGGGATCAACATGGAAATTAGGTCATCCAAGTGCATAAATTAAATTCAAGGGGTGAAACTAGGGCGCCATGAAAATCTCACTCTTCTCTTATTTGTGGATGATGTTCTCATTTTTTTTTATTGCGAGGAAAATGAAGCCTGGTCCTTTAAGAACATTCTTGACCTCTTCTATGATGTCACTAGGATGGTTATTAATCATAATAAACCAACTATATAATTTTCGGAGCTGCAGGATGATATCAAACTTGTTATTTCTGGTATTTTTAACTTCTTCTCTCATGAATTGCAAGTAGGTCTCAAATATCTTGGTTTCTCTCTTGATCCAAACAATTATAAGCTGATGGAATGGAAATGGCTATTATCCTACATTGAAAAGAAATTCAATTTTTGGTGTAATTGATGGATGTCTTGTGGTGGTCATTTGATACTGATCAAGTTAGTTTTAGAAGTCATCCTGGTGTATTGACACTTGTTGGACCTCATTCCAAAAGGCATCCTTAACCATATTAGGAAACTATGTTTCAATTTCTTATGGAAAGGTAGTGTAGAATATCTAGGATCCCATCTGGAGAACTAGAAAAGCATCTCGATGCCCAAGCACCTCAGTGGATGGGCCCTCTAAGACATTCAATTATTTGGTAAGGCCTTGGCTTCTAAGTCCCTATGGATATTTCTCACCAAAGACAACCTATGGCGATGCATATTGGTGGAAAAATAAATTTTCCTTGGTACAATTTGGGATTGGATCTGACAAAGATCGTAACCCATGGTTAATGTTTATAACCAATGGAGGGCCTTAAACTTGACCTTTCCGATCATTGGCAAATATCTGCCATGGAAAGTAGGCTCTTGTACTTAGGTAAGGGTGGGTCAAGATGATGTCTAGTTGTGGAGAAAATATTTTTCTCCTAGAGGAAATGATTATCCAGCTTCAAGATCTCGGTGCATGCAATTTAAATTGAGTTGGTGATGTGACTACTACAAGCATATGGGGTCAAGGATGGGTTGCTACTGAGGATATTCAACTCGAATATAGGTGGCACCCTCACTGGGAACATTATATTAATACACTAAGAAATTCCCATGTTCACTTATTGGACCAGGAGGACGAATTGATATGGGTTTATAACCATTTTGGAGGTGCATACTCGTCCAAAATAGGGTATGAGGCAATGCAATTTATGGGATATCAACATCAACAATGGTGGCACCATAAACTATGGTAGATTCAGGGTCCACTAAAGAGCATCTTATTATTATGGTTAGCTCTAAGGTAGAAGGTTCTAACATGGGACTGTCTATAAATACACAAAAATCACAACCCAAGCATGTGTTATCTTTGTAAAAACCATGATGAATCCAACCAAAACATTTTTTCGAATTGTTCTTTCTCTGGACATGTGTGGAGGGATACTGAAAGGCGGTTAGGATTTGATAATTTATGGGACAAAACAATGCTTTTGGAATGTTTTCAAGAGTACTTTTTGTTCCAGGAGCTACAATCCTTGAAATTTTTTACTATTTTGGTTGTCTGGGGCATTTGGCTAGCTAGAAATGCCAGAATCTTTGAAAATTCTAGATACCCTTATTTTGAGAATTCCCATCAGGTTCAAGGTCTATTGGAATGTTATAAATTCAATTCATAGAACAAAAAAGCAAGTACAGGCTGGGCTCTTACAATTGATAATTCCTTATGCTGGGGATTTTTTGGTGGCGCTTACCAGGGGATGACATGTCTCTATGGTGCAGGTTTTATTTTGTATTTCCTTGATAAGTACATGATCAAAGTTCAAGCAAATTTGGGCCTCAGGACAAATAATTTAGGCTATTTCAAGGCCCTCTATGCCCTCCTTAAAGTGGATTTAGATAGAGATGTGTTACATGTTCAAAATTATGGCAATTTGAGCCTAGTTATCAAGTGAATGAAGAATGATATACAAGTCTCCAATCTGGGCCTCACTTACCTTGCTTCTCAATTGCACAATATAGCTTCTAACTTTACTTTTATTTCCTTTTCTCATGTGTTTTGGGAATAGAATTCACTGGTAGATGCAATCTCAATGCACACTTTTAGTTTGGATGAGAATCATTTATTATTAAAGAATATGTTGTCGATAGACTTGGCTCACACACAGATGGTCTTATCTCCGAGTTGTAATTTATTGTTTTTTTTTT
>JASDQU010690024.1:28383-43646 GCA_032191745.1 Picea mariana
TATAATTGGACAAAAAAAAAGGAAAATTGGAATGAAATTCCATGTTTCATCAGCTGGGAGGTCTGGAAGCATAGGAATTTGCTAATTTTTTAAGATAAGGCACTAAACATTATTAGAGTATGCAATTACATGCTACAAGATCTAGGGGAACAAAAATTAACACTGGACACTTCTCACAAAAGAATTGATAGACCACTAGTTTTTGATTGGGGTGGGGTAGTAGGTTTTTTTGATGGGGCATCACAAGAAAGAGGAATGAAATGTGGGGCTGGGGCCATACTAAAATGTTCTTTACTGGGCACCTTTAAACTAAAAATGAATTGTGGGAAAGGAACAAATACAAAAGGAGAGATGTTGGCACTTTGATTAATATTGTATTTTTCTTTACTTAAACAAGTACCAAGGTTACTTTTGATGGGTGATTCTAAGATTATTATTGATTGATATACTAATGATAGTAATCTTCAGGTGATATCATTGCAGTCCTGGATGAACAAGATTAGAGCACTGAGCAGACAATTCTAACAAATCAAAGCCCATCATATTTACAGAACATATAATCAGGTGGTTGATCAATTATCAAAGGAAGCACTCTTTATGGAAGAAGATTGGATATATTGGGCACGGGAAGTAGATGGACAACAAGAAAATTTTGAAAGAATTGAAATCAGTTCTTAGAAATATCATCAAACGATTATTTTACACTGGTAATTTGTATATTTCAGATATAAAGAGGAAATAACTTTTTTGTACTGTGGACACAGACATGTATACAACGATGATTACAGGATCATAAGTTGTATTAGAGACGAAAGCTGACAAGCTTCTTGGTTGTGCTTGATTACATTTTGTAATAATGTTATATTTACTTAATATAAGAGTTTTTCTTAGTGGAAAAAAAGTGGTTGATATATGCCTATGTACCCCATTTTCTACATTTCCTAATTAATAATGTCCATGAACATATATCAACCACTTTTATAAAGTGGTTGTTGCTTATTAACTTTTCACAAATCGTGAAAAAAAACCATTAATATATTAATTAATTATTACATTAATATAATATATAATAATAATAATGTAATATAATACATTAATGTATAAATTAAAATATTACTTTCCATTAATATACAATGTAATTAATTAATTAATTAATATAATAATATAATATATTAATTAATTATTACATTGATACATTACTAAATTATTAATACACTAATAAAAGTAACGTGGAATCTTATCCCAAATATGAAATCTCAAATCAATAACACTATTAATTTGTAATCAATACTTTTAAAATACGAAACCTAGTTCCACAACTGCGCTCTGAAATCCGTACCTCTCTTAATATGAAATCCGAAATTGTCCATCTCGAAATGTGGAATCTCAAAGCAACGCCACTATTAATTTGAAATGAGATCGAAATCACAACGTTTAGTAATAGTTGTTTTTCTTTTCATATAAATGCTAATTAAATTCGTTTAATAATGATTGTTTTTAATCATATAAATGTTAATGAATCTTTTTGAGTAGATTTCGTTAATAGAAATTGTAAAATTTTATTTTTAGGTTAAATAAATTTAATGTTTAATATATTTTAATTAATATTTAATATATTTGTATTTTAATATATTTAATAAAATAAAAAAATAAAATAAATTAAAAGTTTAATTAATATTTAAACATTAATACTTTTAATTGAATAAATAATATGATTATAATAGAATAGTTTAATTTGAAATTAATGTTTCTATAAAAAAAAATTAAAAACCTAAACATAAAGAAAATTATTTATTTCTAAATTTTTCATATATTTAAATATAAAATAATTAAATTTGGAAATATTTCTTTGATATTCAAATAAAATAAACTAAAATACTATATATTATTAATTATAAATAATTAAAAATGTACATAATAAACACTAAAGATAAATTTTAATATTTACTTTAATGTAAGTGATTTCTTTTAAAGAATAGGTAGAATCATATAAAAACTATTTAAATTGATAGTGATGAAATAATAAATACAATAGTTGAGGGAATAGTGAATGCAAATCTTTATAGTCTCAATAAATCTCATTCACATATATAGTGATGTTTGAGAAAAATATATTCAATGAAATATTTTATGCAAGTGACTTTCACAAAGTATTTCATATAATATGATAAAGTTCTAATTTGCATCACACCATAGGGAAGTTTCCTTCAATGTGATACATTGTGTCAATTCAAACTTTTTATCTTTGTGACAAAAAAAGACTTTCACTAGAATTTTTTTCAAAAAACTAGGTTAAAAATTCTTTTTTGCAATGTGATGAATATAACCTGATGTTTAAATGTGATGAACAAAACCCAATGTTGCAATGTGATGAACATAGCCCGACATCACAATCTAATTAACATATCTCAGTGTCACATTTGAATATAACCTTTCACCAACATCATATTGTGATACAATCCAACATAACACAATGTCACAATGTACAAGCATATTCCATTGTCACAATATAACAAACATACCTCGACATTCCAATGTAATGTAAAAAACCCAAGGCTACAATGTTATGTACAAAATCCTATGTCAGAATGTGTCGTACAAAACACAATGTCACAATGTGAGGAACATTTCCCCACGTCATAATGTGATGAGCATATACCCAACATCACAATGTGAAGAACATTGTCAAAGATTGCAATATGACAGAAAAAACCCAACATCGCAATCTGACATAAAGAAAGAAACATGCCAATGTGTATTATAAAACCCTATGTCACAATGTGACATACATTACCCAATGTCATAATGTGATGAACATATGCCAACGTTGCAATGTGATGTAAAAAACCTAGCATATGCCAATGTTCGCAATGTGATGAACATATGCCAACGTCGCAATGTGACATCAGACTTGTATTTGTTGATGTAATTTTAAAAAATAATGAATTCAAAGCTCATTTACATTAGATGATAATTGATAACTAAGAGACATGCAACATTTGAAACACACCTAAAAACTATCCAAACAAATAATTAACGGAAACATCATGTTTCTTAGGTTCACATTCAATTTTAACACAACAACATGTTGCTTGTAATGTTGTTGTACATAAGTTGACTAAAGTTGGTAGATAGTTGTTTGCATGGTAAATAAAACCAACTTCACACCAAAACCAATTTAATTCTAGTCAATAACGAACTACTTGCATTAGCAAAAGACATGCACTACTTAATATCCATATCCAGTATGCATAGCTCTCTAGCAAAATCAAGTTTCATGATCTATAATACTATAGAGAAAGAAAAAGAAATTTCATAGAGAAAGACAAAAACAAGACATAAAATCATTATGCAAAATGAACCATTTGTCTTATTTAGTAGAATAGATAGCCTTTAGATAGGATAGGCTAAACATATAATGGTTTTCATAAAATGTGGACCAATTCTAACTAACCAACAGCTAGAAAAGGTCCCAAACCCTAACAACTATCTTAGTTGACCAATTCCTAGTCCTTGGGACTTTTCCCAAACTCCTAGGTAGAGATGCACTCCATCTGGCCTTTTGGTGAAGTGTGTTGCATCTAGAAGCAGGTGCACCTTTGTGGTAGCACCACACTAGTCTATCTCAAGATGCCCTCTCTCCTCGCTGGGGAGTGCACCTTCCATCCTCCCGAATTCCTCCTTGTTTAACCCTGGAAGTGTCCCGAATTCTATGAGAAACTACAGAAATTGTTGAGACATGGCGAACTGTTATAGTCATTTAGCTTGGGCTGGAAGTTGACCCTTGCGACCCACTAGAAAGGAAGTGTGTTGTTGAGTGCAAGTAGTGGTGGTGCATGTATCTAATAATGTTTCCTAAAGGAGAGGTGGTTGGAAATTTGGAACCAACTCAGAGGGGTGCGAGATGGTGACCTCTTCTTCCAGGAGGGGAGGATCATAACATTTGAGACTGTTCACATTTACCACATTTTGAATACCCAACTGTGGTGGAAAGTTGATGTGATAAGCATTGTCTCCAACTTGTTGCATAACTGTGTAAGGACCATAGCGGAGGGGTTTCATATTGTGATAACATTGGGACCAAAAGCATTGGTGCTCCATGTGAAACTAGACCTTGTCACCAGGGGAGAAAGAGAGTGGATTCTTGTGCACATCATAACGAGCCTTATAACGATGTTGGGAATCTTGTAAAGCCTCATAAACTTGATCTTTTTTATGAGCCAACATTTTCAAAAAGGATGAGGCAGAGGTTTTCTCTTTTTGTTGTTAAAGAGTACCAAATGGTTGGAGCTGTAAAGGAAATTGATAGGGGGGATTAGGTTGATACCCAAAGAAAGATTCAAAATGGGACAAGCCAATAGAAACATGGATTGTCCTATTATAACTGTGTTGGATAATGTGGAGGGTGGCATTCCACTATTTAGATTTGGTAAAATGTATGCAGAGGGCTTGGACTAGGCTACGGTTAACAACTTCAGCTTGTCCATCCTTTTCCAGATGGAAAGAAGTGTAGTATTTGAGGTGACACCCGAAGAGAGACCAGAGTTTCCCAAAATGTACTGAGGAAATGGGCATCATGATCAGAGATAATTCTACAACGGGACCAAAATGAGTCTGCACATGAGTGAAAAAGATATCCACAGTTTGAGCAGCAATATTAGTCTTACTGCAAGGGACAAAATGGCCATTTTGGAGAAGCGAAACATAACCACCAAAATGGAATCATGATGATGAAAGGTCATGGGAAGACTGACAATGAGGTCCATAGATATATATTCCCAAGGAAGGAAGGGAATACGTAAGGTTTGATACAAGCCATACCTGCAGTTGGTCGGATTATGTTGACTGCAAAGTGTACAAGCTTGGATAAATTTCTCAACATTTTGTTGTAAATCAAGTCAAAAGAAGTGACATTGAAGATGTTGAGTAGTTTTTAATGTGTTGAAGTTCCCACCATAAGAGGAGGCATTGGATTCACGAATGAGAATAAGGCGATCATCAGTAGTAGGCACACATAGATTTTTGAACTTATGCAACCAACCATCATAAATGTTGTAGTCTAGGAAAGGGGTCTGGTTAATGATAGTAGGTTGTTGCAAAGCAGTTCAAATGGTACTAAATAAAGGGCCAGAGGCATACAAAGGCTTCCAATATTCATAAGAAGAAAAACAAACAAATGATATTTGAAGTATCTGAGGAGGGCGAAGGCTAAGAAGATCAACCATGCGATTGGTGGCCCCTTTCATATATTTGATGAAAAAGTGGAACTATTGTATATAAGAAACCCACTTCACATGACATTGTTCCTGAAGATTAGAATGAGAATTAGTAAAATCAAAGGATGATGATCAATATGAATAATGGTCTCCTTAACCAGGATATAATGGTGCCATTGTTTTAAGGCCTCAACCAAGCTGTAGAATTCCTTATCGTAGGTACTGTATTGTTATTTTGCTTGATCCAATGGCTTAGAATGATAAGAAATGGGATGTCCTCCATGTTTAAGAACTGCACCAATCACATGTTGAGAGGCATCACTCTCAATTTCAAAAGGTTGTTGAAGATCGAGAAAACAAAGGAAAAGTGTTGAACAAAGGGACTCTTTAAGGTGTTGGAACTGCTCCTGAGCCACCAGAGTCCAAAGAAAAGTGGAATGATTGGCCAAATGATAAAGGGGATTTTCTAGCTTAGAGAAGTGAGGAATGAATTTCTTATAAAAATTGATGCCACCAAGAAAACATTTAAGGTCCAACATAGACCGAGGAGCAGACCATTGTTCTAGAGCCTAAAATTTAGAAGCATTAGGACAGACACCTTCTTGATCGATGACAAACCCTAAATAAGTGTCAAAAGTATGGCCAAATGAGGACTTGCTTTCCTTGAATTGAAGGTGATTTGCATGAAACAATTGGAGTATGTTTGGCACATGTTATAAGTGTTCCTCCCAAGTCTTACTGAAGACCATAATTACAACCAAATAGATGACCAAAATGTGGCCCAATAGAGGACAAACTATATCATTGATGAGCCTATAGTATGTGGTAGGGGCATTGGTGAGGAAAAAAAGAATCACCATCCATTCATAGATACCAAATATGGTTTTAAAATTTGTTTACAAAGTTTCAGTAGTATCCATGCACACTTTGTGATAGCCCATCGTCAGATCAATCTTTGTAAAATACCTTTCCCATTTGAGTTGATCAAGCAAGTTGTTGATACAAGGAAGAGGATAGTGATTTTTGACAGTAATATTGTTGAGAGAGCAGTAATCAATGACTAGATGCCACTCACCACTCTCCTTTTTAGGAATAATCATGGCAGGGGAGGTGCAAGGAGAGAAATTGGCTTGGATATGGACATAATTGAAAATTTGTTGGACTTGGAGTTCAATTTCCTAAGCATCACGAGGATCCAAACGATACGAAGGGGCATTAGGAAGAGTAGCACCAAGAATGAGGTCGATATAATGATCAATAGGGTGTTGAGGTGGAAGGTCTTCCAGAGAGGAAAACACATCAAAAAATTCAGAGAGAACAACAGGCAGATCAGGTGCAATAGACTTGGGTTTTGATCTGGCTTAATAGGTTTCACCAAGCATAAGGAAAATTTATTGAGGTTTACTTGGTGGAAAAAAACTTGGCCAACGAACAAAGAAGGAGGTTTCAAGGATGAAGAGGTAAGAACATAAGTTTGACCATCTTTTTTGAGGTGATATAGATGGGTGTGAGCATGATAGATGGAATCATGTTGTTCCTGGTATGGGATGCCCAAAATAAGATTCACACAATCCAACTGAGACACATCACAAAGGATATAAGCATGTAAAGGTCCAATGGAAAAGTTGATGACACAACAATGTGTGACCATGAGATGAGGTTTGTCCTTATCAACTAACCCTAGTTGATAAGGATAAGGATGAGGGGTGGTCAGTACGTTTAATCGATTAACCAAATATTGAGGTACTAAATTTTTCTAGCTACCATTATCAATAATGAGTGTAGCAAGAGACTGCTTGATTTGGAAACTGCAGGTGAAGAGACGAGAAACCAAGGTATCATTAGAATTAATATCCATCAAAAGAAAAGAGGGGTATGTAGTCGTGTGATTGTCTAAAGAGATTGTATCAGAAGGAGGGGACGTTGAAGATGAGGACTCGTGAGTATCGAAAAAAAGAGTTTTGGTAGTAGATAGATTCAGTAGGACACAACAATTGACAATGTTATGGAAATAAGACTTCTGAAATGTGCACCATTTAAAAGACTTATGGGAAGCGGGAGAATTTGGATAGGAGGGATTGGAGGAGGATTTAGGATGAGACTGATGGGATTTCAAGAGAAGGGAGAGCTTACACTCAACTACTATAGTGTGGGAGAAAGCCTATTCGGGAGAACTATTGTAAAAAAGATCTACCTCCCTGCGTAAAAAAATGAATAAACTAGAAATAAACTTTACTATGAATACATATTTGGAGTCCTGAATATGAATTTGGATGCGGAGCCTGGTGAATATTTCAATGTGTTACTAAACGCACTAGCCTGAGAATTGGCGGAGCTGCAACTAGTGAGCCAGATGATTCCGACGATAGTTAGGAGGGTGGAATATGCTACAGAGCGCTTAACAAAAAGCTTCCCAAGTGCCAATAGGAGGAGTATAAGATGAGGAAGATTCCTAAAAATCCACAATGAGTTGGGTCCCAATGGGTAGACTATCCTACTAGTCTTGGGCAATGCCTTCCATTTGTAAGCTAGAAATTTGAAGCTTCTCCTCGTTAGACATGTCATGATGAGTGTTGAAGTATGTAGAGAGACTTCGATTCTAGGAATCCACAATGTCCCCATTGATCTTCCTAGAGAACTTATGAAGTTAGAATCATGCATCTAGTTGCAAAGGAGTTCGAGTCTAATGTTGCAATCTAATAAGCTCATGAAGAGCCAAAGCCAACTCTTGGATAGGGGAAGTGTTGACAGAAGAGGCATCATCCTCTGAAGTGTCCCTTGGAGGCATGATATTCATAAAATAATGTTACTCCTATTAATATTTGAAAGATAGGCCACTAATTTGTAGAGAGGAGGGGAAAAACCCTAGCGCACCTTTGGACTGCAAATTGAGAGGAGAGGCAGAGGGGGTTTCCCTAGGGTACCTCTGAAAAACTTGACAGAAATTAGAGGAGGAGGGGGTTTCCATAGCGCACCTCTCGAAATATTCCTGAGATGAGAGGTGGAGGGGGTTTCCCTAGCGCACCTCTTGGGGGAGAGAGAGGAGGGTGAAAAGAAACTCTAGCACATCCCTTACCTCCAGAAAAAAATGGCAACCCTAGCGCATCTAAGGAAGGGATATGGTTTCGTTGTATCTATCAATGAAATATCTGACTAGTGGAGTTGAATCACCTCGTACCATGCTCTAATAGGTCATTTGATCTGTAATACTACATAGAAAGCCAAAGAACACTCACAGAGAAAGATAAAAACAACATAGGAAATGAGTAATAAAAATGAATTGTTCATCTTATTTAGTTGAATATGTAGACTTTATATAGGATAAACTGAACATACAATGGTTCTCATCAAAAGTGGACCAATTCTAACTAACCAACAAATAGAAAAGGTCCCAAACCCTAACAACTATCTTAGTTGACCAGTTCCTTGTCCTTGGGAATTGTGCCCAACCTCCCAAGTAGAGATGTTCTCCATCTGTCCTCTGTGGTGAAGCGTGCTGCATATTGAAGGAGGTGCATCATCATGGTAGTGTCATGCTAGTATACATAGAGATGCATGCTCTCCTCCTTGTAGAGTGAGCCTTCCAACGTGCCCATTTCAGGAGAAAAACTAGGAAGCTTTAATCAACACATTTAAGTTATATACATTTTGCTTCTTTTGATTTTTGGTATATTCTCCCATTTAGAAGAATCATATTTTTCGGAAAACATGGCCAAACATATTTACATAACTTGAATTCACGCACTTTGAATACCAAACTAAGAAGATCACATTGAAGAGCACATTCTCGAGCCATACACTCACTATGAGAGCCATACACTCACTTCCATTCATAGTCTGACTAAGTTCCTTCCTAAAAGTTTTGATTAATATTTCAATATTGCAGGAATAGAGAACTTGAGACAACAACTTCAATCACATGAATTATATCAATGGTGTTATCTAATTGTTTTAAGTTTTGGTTTTTTTCGTCGGAATATGGAAACATAAATTTGTACAAAATCAAAATATTTTGTTGTTTAAATTGCATTTCTGAATGAAGAAATGGATTCATCCCACTGAAAAATCTCTAGAAAACTTGGATTATACAAAATTAACAACTCAAATATGGAGATCCAACAAATTTTCAGTAGATTTCAAACAAAATTAAAGAGAAATATCCTATCAAAAAAATCAAAATATAGAATGTTTAGACTAGTGCCTAATGAACAATCTTCAATCAAAGCCTCCTCATAGGGCCCTTTCACACACTCAATCATTTCCCTATGTATGAAAGTGGTCTATCCCAACAGTTCCTAGTCCCTCGGAACCAAGCAAGGGCTCAACTTGGAGTGCCCCCACTTTGTCATCCCTATGATGCGTGTATCTGGAGCAAAGGGAGTTGTAGCTAAGCCAACAATAGATCCTACAAAAGAAGCATAGGCGGTTCGACTTGCTCATTGTGTCCAACCAACACCCATCCTTACACTCCTGCAGGTTCTCTTGTGATGTTGGTTGAGGAGGCCGCATGGAGTACTGCCTCTGAACAGAGCAACATATGTTTGTGTTAGAGATGACACCTTCCCATATAGCCAAATGCTGAACAAATGAAATTCCTCCATATGTTGGTATAGGACTTGTATGGCTCCTATGGCTCCAACTTAGATGAATTTTAGACATTATATATGGGTGAAATCATGAAGATGGGTTAAACTTTTGCTTGTTTTATGAGAAAAAAACTGTATTTTCACAAGTTCTTCAACTTCCGGCATACAAAAGTATTATTTTTAATTATAATTTCACTTTATAGTTAAAAACAAAATTGTGAAGAATTTTGTTAGCTTTCCAATGACTATTTTTCAATTTTTTTTTATCATGATTTGATATGTTAAGTTGACAATTGTTTAACAATATGTTCCTTAAACATGAAAGGAATGATAATGAGTTTATTTTTTCTACAACAATATATCTATTTTTAAACTTATGCTTTTAAGAAACAAAATATACTTCAACAATCTACAAAAACTCTATTTTATTATGATTATAATTTTGAATCTAACGGATGAATATTCTAATTTCTAGAATTTTTTGAAGTTGACCAAGCTGAAAACGTTGCATATTTTAAACACATATTTTTCTACACCTTGTATCTATCTTAATTTTTACTTAAAACTAAAATCTAAATATACCATTTCGAAAAGAACAATTTAAGGATTATGAATATATTTTTTTCGAAATTTTTCACTGCATATTTTTAGAGATACCGATATTTCATTTCACTGAATCATAATGTCTGTTGATAATATTATGTAGTGTTATTTTTTTTAATTGAAATAAAATTACATAAAATTAAATAAAACGAAAAACAATTATAATAATTTAAAGTAGATTCAATATTGGAAATGTTGGTGTCATTTTCGAAACCAAATTCTCAGTATTTGCAGGAGTCTGCAACCTCCGAAGTTCAGGTAAGCTTGGGACAATTCTATGGTTTTTGTTTCCAGTCCATATTTCATGTTTTTGGTCGAAATAATCTTTTGTCCAAAAATAATTATTTCGGACGAAAGACCAAAATCTAACGGAAACTATCAAAACTGAACAGTTTCCAAGGTTTTTGGCCAAAAAAACCTTATTTCAGCCAAAAGGTTGTTGAGCGAATTCCGTTGGTTGGAAAAATGGAAATACACGCCATATCGTTTCATTTCGCACAAAATTGTATAAATAGGCTTTCGGTCAAACACATTTTACACAATTCATTGGATGGACAAACAAATATCAGCTCGGAGATAGGGATTTCAAAGCATTTCTATTACTGATTGCAGTTGTATTCTTTTCTTTATTTATTTCTTCCCTCTGTTCCATAGGCTTAATCGGAGGATCGATATCAATACATGATGTTTTTCTAGAGCACTTAAAAAAAGTTTCGAATCATCTTTTTGTTTTTTGTTGAATAAGATAATTGATGTTTGTTCAAGTTTTTATTGGAATAACAATTTATATGTTGAAAGATAAATGTTGAGCATTTTTTCAAGGTGAAGTCTTTGTTGAACACATCTTTTATAGATAATTATAAAAGTCATGGGAAACAAAAGTTTACACAAGATAAAATTTGATCGCACTCAAGATGATACTCGCCAAATCGAACAAAGGAAAGAGTTTTATCAGAGAAAGAAACAAGAACGTGCAAATATTGAAGAAAGAAACAATGATAATGCCAATAGAGATTTTTGACAAGAAGAAGTTCAACCAGGTATGCATGCACATATTATGATAAATCACACAACACACATTGAGACTCTATTCAGAAAGTACATAATTCAAAATGTATAATTCAAATTTAAAATATTGTAAATAATATAATTGATTGTAATTACAATTTGATGTTTTTCAAAAAACATAAATAGATTTGTCTCATAATGTCGAAGAAGATGTTGAAACCGAAATTGAAGTAGAAGGTGTTGAAACCGAAATTGAAGCAGAAGACATTGAAACCGAAATTGAAGCAGAAGACGAATCACCTATATGTATATACATAAATTTAGATAATACAAGATGAACAATCAAGTATATATAATTTAGTGAATTTATGTTTGGGTTATGTTTTTTTTAATATAAACTTTAAATTGAAATATGCAGAAGAATCTATCAACATTGATGATGAAATATTATAAAATGTTGATACTGACAAATTTGGGAAGAAAAAAGCTAAGCATTATATAATATATCGAACTAAGAATATGCATAATACTTTTTTGAAAGATGAATCACTAACAGTACAAGCTCAACTTTATTTTTTCTAATGAAGTCAAGAAAGTTAAAAGAAGCTACATTATTATTGGGTATTCGAAAGTAGACAAAGGATACAAAGGTGAAACATAATGTCTTTAAAAATATAACTAGTGCATTAAAATATTTTGGAAAATCTTGAAAAGAAGATGTTTGTGTTGCACGTAGAGCGATACAAACAAAAATTGTTTCATCTAGCAATATAAAAGATCGTTTGAAACGACACATGGAAACAATGATGGGAACGTCAAGAAAAAAATTGCACAAACATAGAAAATTTCATTTCCAAATAGATTTAAATGATGAATTGGCTTGTTGGACAGTGATTTCTAGACAACCCTACAAAGATAGACTTGCATAAAATGTTAAAGAATTGGCTTGTAATTGTTGGTTGGAAGAATCTCGTTTTTCACCACATACAAGGGATGTGTTGTGATGAATAATAACACAAAAACAATATGAAGAACATTCAAAACATATATTTCCAATGACACAAATAGAGTTGTTCAATAAGTTCAAAGAAGAGCACAAAGAAGTTAAAGTTTCCATCAATACATTTGTGCAACAAAAACCATGGTGTGTTAGACCCATCAATGTCCGTGACACTTGTTGTTGTCGTTATCATGTGGAATTTGAGTTGTATTATGACACTTTTTTGGATTTTGGTAAAACTTTATGGCTAGGTTCACCTCATCCTTACACATTCTGTGTTTTTATATCTCAAATTCTATGTGAAAGAGAAGATGATGATTTATTTTACAAAAACAAATGTGTTGGTGGAAACAAATGTGATAGTTGTGGAAATCTAATTTTGTTTCATTCAAAGTATCATATTGATATGAATGATCAATCATTTTAAAATATAAGAGTCAATTGGAAGAGATATGAATATATGAGCAACACTGCTCCACATTCTTCAAATGTTATTTCCAAAAGGATTGATTTGAAGGCAGATAAAATCTGCGTGATAGATTTTTTGAAGAAGTTTGAGGAAGAAATCTATAAATACACTAAGCATTCACATAGAGCTTGATGGCAAGATCTACAATTCAAACAATCCCGTGAAGTGTTTTCACCAGAGACAATATTGTCTATAGATGATTTTGTAGAGAATTACACATTCTCTTCACAAAAAGAAGTATAGAGCGAATATTATCATTCTGGTCAAGTCACGATATTTGTCCACGTTCTATATAGACATGCTGAACAAAGTCTTGATAACATAGAANACATAATTCAAAGTGTATAATTCAAATTTAAAATATTGTAAATAATATAATTGATTGTAATTACAATTTGATGTTTTTCAAAAAATATAAATAGATTTGTCTCATAATGTCGAAGAAGATGTTGAAACCGAAATTGAAGTAGAAGGTGTTGAAACCGAAATTGAAGCAAAAGACATTGAAACCAAAACCGAAGCAGAAGATGAATCACCTATATGTATATACATAAATTTAGATAATACAAGATGAAAAATCAAGTATATATAATTTAGTGAATTTATGTTCGGGTTATGTTTTTTTTAATATAAACTTTAAATTGAAATATGTAGAAGAATCTATCAACATTGATGATGAAATATTATAAAATGTTGATACTGACAAATTTGGGAAGAAAAAAGCTAAGCATTATATAATATATCGATCTAAGAATATGCATAATACTTTTTTGAAGGATGAATCACTAACAGTACAAGCTCAACTTTATTTTTTCTAATGAAGCCAAGAAAGTTAAAAGAAGCTACATTATTATTGGGTATTCAAAAGTAGACAAAGGATACAAAGGTGAAACATAATGTCTTTAACAATATAACTAGTGCATTAAAATATTTTGGAAAATCTCGAAAAGAAGATGTCTGTGCTGCACGTAGAGCGATACAAACAAAAATTGTTTCATCTAGCAATATAAAAGATCGTTTGAAACGACACATGGAAACAATGATGGGAACGTCAAGAAAAAAATTACACAAACATAGAAAATTTCATTTCCAAATAGATTTAAATGATGAATTGGCTTGTTGGACAGTGATTTCTAGACAACCCTACAAAGATAGACTTGCATAAAATGTTAAAGAATTGGCCTGTAATTGTTGGTTGGAAGAATCTCGTGTTTCACCACATACAAGGGATGTGTTGTGATGAAGAATAGCACGAAAACAATATGAAGAACATTTAAAACATATATTGCCAATGACACAAATAGAGTTGTTCAATAAGTTCAAAGAAGACACAAAGAAGTTAAAGTTTCCATCAATACATTTGTGCAACAAAAACCATGGTGTGTTAGACCCATCAATGTCCGTGACACTTGTTTTTGTCGTTATCATGTGGAATTTGAGTTGTATTATGACACTTTTTTGGATTTTGGTTAAACTTTATGGCTAGGTTCACCTCATCCTTCCACTTTCTGTGTTTTTATATCTGAAATTCTATGTGAAAGAGAAGATGATGATTTATTTTACAAAAACAAATGTGTTGGTGGAAACAAATGTGATAGTTGTGAAAATATAATTTTGTTTCATTCAAAGTATCATATTGATATGAATGATCAATCATTTTAAAATATAAGAGTCAATTGGAAGAGATATGAATATATGAGTAACACTGCTCCACATTCTTCAAATGTTATTTCCAAAAGGATTGATTTGAAGGCAGATAAAATCTGCGTGATAGATTTTTTGAAGAAGTTTGAGGAAGAAATCTATAAATACACTAAGCATTCACATAGAGCTCGATGGCAAGATGTACAATTCAAAAAATCCCGTGAAGTGTTTTCACCAGAGACAATATTGTCTATAGATGATTTTGTAGAGAATTACACATTCGCTTCACAAAAAGAAGTATAGAGCGAATATTATCATTCTGGTCAAGTCACGATATTTTTCCATGTTCTATATAGACATGTTGAACAAAGTCTTGATAACATAGAAAGCACCAATGACAATCGACATGTTATTAAATAATATCACTTTTATATAAGTGATGATCGAGCACACGGAACTAATTATGTACAACATTGTTTTGATAAATTTTATGATTCATTGAAAGAATGAAAAATTAGATTTAATCGACATTGGATATGGTCTGATGGGTGTGCGGGTCAGTTCAAATCTACACGATCATTCTATTGGTTATGTTGTCTTCATAAAAAATTAAACATTACACATTGTTGAAATTTTTTTGAGACTGGTCATGGAAAATGAGAGCATGACGGTGCAGGGGCATGTATAAGATGATCACTTCGAAGGTATCAGCTGAACCCTCATGCTCATCGATTTGA
>JASDQU010690024.1:51334-66573 GCA_032191745.1 Picea mariana
TACAAATAATATATATAAGTGCATACCTGAGGATGCTGATATGATTTCTCCAATGGTTCTTGGTTGATCTCTATCCTCTGAGATCTTTATGAAGAAGATAGTCACGATGTTACCTTTTGTCATCTTTGTTATTTTGAGGCTGGCCCTTTGATGTAAGGGTTTGAGTAGGTGATTTGCTTCCTTGTCCTGATGTCATCTTCCTTCCATTCATTGATAGTTGTCCCTGGTAAACCCTTTTGTATTACCCACAATACATCTTCCTCTGAAGTCTTGTCTTTAAGGAACTTTGAAGTTGCTTAATCCATCAAGCTTATCTTCCATCATAGTTTTTAGATTCTTCACAACCCTTTGTCAACTAGGCTAGAAAACCTAAYGGCTAGGCTAGGATAGCACTTTTAGGTTTTATTGGACTTATGACTGCCAACAATAAGCCTTTGAGAGATAGGAGAACACTGGTGAGATGAATATCTCCTTCAATGAATTTGCAAAAACCCTAATTCTGAAATTTCTGCAGAAATTAGCAAAACCCTAGGGACAAAATTTCAAAATTCTCGAAATGTCACTCTAAGAGTCTCTTGAGATGCGCTAGAGGAGGCCGTATTCTCCTATTCCAAAATTAGCCCCAACTTTCAAATGTTCAAGTGTTTAAGGGCTAAAACACTTCATAAAGGAAGACCGTACAGATTTTCTGGAAACCCTAGGAGGGTCGTACGATTTTGCAGAAGAGAGAGGAGACTGGTAGATGATTGTGCAATGGGTTCTTCAAGACCTATGCTCTGAAACCATGTTGATTTTTCATAATCTAGGTTAAGAATGAAGTTCATTCCATTTTTAGTATTTCACTTAACCATAAACAATAATGTTGCAACAACCAAGATCATAAGAAGAAACACCATGCACAAGAACACAAGAAGTATCTTGGGAAACCCTTCTCAACAAGGGAAGAAAACCCAACCAAATCCTTTGCTATAATCTTCAAGAGAAAGACATTAACCACCAAGAAGGATCTAGCACACAAGAGGGTGCTTCAAACCCTAGAACTCTAGTGCCCAAGAGAGGTGCACACATTTTACCAAGTAGATGTATTTGCTGTAATTACCAAACACACAAGAAAGATGTGATTCCATAATGGGGAATCATCCCTTACTTATATTAGACTTGTCCAATCAACAAAGACATCTATTGGCTCAACATGGCTGACCTCTCTAAGTCACTTTATAATTATGATTATTATTATAATTAATATTAACCATATTATTATCTTTTACATTTATCATTAATCACATTAAGGTGGGGCCGACCTGTACCCTTTACATAACAATTAGGGTTATAGGAAGGTCTGACTCTTGAAAAACATATAACAAAGAATCTGATACACCCACTAGTGCTCATCCACTATGGGCACATCCATAGGGACGTCATAGCTCTGGCTCACTGCATTACACAAAAAAACCAGATCTACACGCGTTCACATGTGCTCATCCACAGACATGTCCACTCTACATATCTTCTTTCCCACTCCACTGCCTCACACAAGAGAATCACCTGGAGTTTTCTCGTCAACTTTGTTGCTCAGAGGAGGCTAACACATCATATTCATTTCTATTCACATGACGATACACCCAACACTTTGGGATTTCACACATCCAGCTTGTGCTCAACCACATGCACGTCCAACTCATCAGATCACCTTTCCCACTGGATAATCACTTGTAGTTCTTCTCACTCTCTAAATGTAGGAGGTTATCTCTACATTCCTAGCTTTGTCTCAGGCAGGAACCACATACCCTTCTTAGGGGATTTCTCTCGGGTTTGTAAGCTGAGAGAAAGACTTCACATAGCTGCAATGATCCACACCTCACAGGTTTGTAAGATGGAGAATGTCTCACATAGGTACATTCATCAACACCTATGACCCTGCAAATCATATGTGCAAATATAGGGGATAATAGGAACCACATCACCTTACTTAAGTCATTTTCTGTATCTATCCCATCTTTCTTCTTGAAGCCTTCCTTGCTACCCTTCTTTGTCTTCATAATGAGGCCAATAACATCTACTTTCTCTTGTTGCTCCAAACAAGACTACAATCTAATTTCTTCTTGCACAAGATAAACACAAAGCTTTGGAAACTTTGGTAAAACCTCTTGAGCACAAATACACTGAACAAAAGGCATCTAGGAAGGAATAAATCCATTTAGGGAAATGGACAACAAATCTTGATCCTCCACCATTGTTTCAATGGCGTCCAATTGATCTTTCAGTTCATTGATTCTGGTCAAGTAACTCACCATAGTATTTGTCTTTCTCATGTGAACGATTGGAAGATGGTTTCACAAAAACATTTGTCGATAAGTACAAGAGTTTTGGAATAACTCGATTAAAAAATCAAACATTTTTGTACCTATCTTCTTATCTTAAATTGTGTGAGATGAAATGATCCCTCACATAATCAAGAATGTTTCTCTTCACTTTGGCTTCCTTCTTCCAAGGAAAAATCAATTGTGTTGTATCGGTAGGTTCTAGAATTTCCTTCTCAACATGTTCCCAAGGATCGGCCTATAAAAATTTGAACCTTGAGCTTCCATGGAACAAAATTGGGAGCTCCATTCAACTTGTCACACTCTCAGACCACAAGTCACCTTACACATCTTGAACAAGTCTCAAGTGCACAAATTCAACATGATATGAAGTAGACTCTAACCCTTAAAAGTGTTAAGGTGCTTCTCTCAAGCAACCTAAGGTTAGAAACCCCACAACCTCAACAAGGTCAAGTACCACCCTCTTTCTCTAGAGTGATCACAGTCACATCATGGTCTGAAACCACGTTGAATTTTTTTTCGAATTGAGTTTTAATGCAAAACAAGAAAGCTTCATCTCTTTGACTAGATCTTTCCTAGATATTAACCCTATGGATATCCAACCTTAGCATTCTTGTGAAATAGATTATAAAACAATGGAAAGAGTACAATATTTCACTTTTTAACAGCCCAATATTCTAGGCAATCCAAGGAGAAAATATACCAAACTATATAGATAAGTTTCAACCCTGAAGGGCAACTTATCCCACATAAACTACCCCTGAAAATTCACTTTTACAACAGTTATAACATCAACAAAACAATAGATATAGCAACTGCAAAACAACCCTTATATTCTAAAATGATGATGTCAAATCACTCAATGAATTGTCCTTTTACTTATGTCAACTCATCAAGACATATATAATTATAAACAACAATATATGAAAACGTATATGGTTGGAAATCAAATATGAAAATTGCACAAGTTTTAGATTGCTGAAAACTTAATTAATATGTTCAAGATAAAGTTCAAGCACATAACATAACCCTCTCTCAAGGCTAGTACAAACCCACTAGCCCTCCAAAACCCTAGTGAGGGAAAACAATGAAAACTTTAGCTCAACCAAAGAGCTACAACATGCAATAATCACTTCAACAAGTCCTCCAAGGCAAGACATCTCTCTTCTCTTCTTCTCCACCAAATACACCCTAGGGTTTTGCAACTAAACCCTAGTCTCAAACCTCCAAGGGATAAACCCTAACCATGGAATTTCAAGATGCTCAAATGCTCCAAGAAGACCAAGAAACCCTAGCGATCCAGAGAGAGAGAGAGAAGACTAGTGTGCACTCTTCTCTAGGTCACATCTCAACACAAGAGTGAATAGAAGATGAATGAATAATGTATCAATGAGAAGGACTCTCTCATTCCTCTATTTATATAGAGGTGAGGGAGGCCAACAATACAATGTGGGCCCAAGCCCTTACAAGCAACCTACAATGATCACTAGCAGTCAAACACAAGTGAAGCGCTCCACTCCAAAGTACACATGTCATGCTCCAAGGTGATGTCATACACAATAAGGGCTCCAAGATGATGTAACTACACAAGGCATGCCCACATCTCTCCATTGAAAGCCTCCACGGACTCCATAAATTCTCCTAAACCACATACTCCACTGGGAGCTACTCCTTGCAAGAATATTATTGCAACCCAGGGGTCCTCGAGACAACTCTAAGCCTTCATAAGGGAATTTGAGCTATCCCATTCTATCTAGGGCTTGTTTCCCTTCTCCAAGATGCACAACTCTCCTCCTCCCAAGTAGGGCATTCTTCAAGAAAATGAACTCTCCACGTGGCCACAACGAAAGGCATCCACCAAACTATCAAGAGAACTTCAATGCCTAACAAAAGAATATCAAGCGATCACCTAACTGAGGTCACACAATGATTGAACAAGCTATATCCACTATGCAAATCCATCATGGATCATTTCCCATGTGCCAATCCATCTTGGACCAACTAGGTACATGAATACACCATGTACCCCAAATCTCATGAAACATCTAAATCATGCTATAAACACTTTTGGAGTAACCCTAAAAGTTAACAATTACACATGTGGAGTGTTGAGCTTGGGACCCTGTCTTGGAGAGCATGAAACCTTTTGATGATGAACTCTTGCCATGTGGAGGCTTATCTTGGAGAGCAATCCATTTTGGAGGTGGTTCCCAAGCACCTAGTGACATGTGTACTCTCTCGGTAGAGGAGCACTCCACTTGTGAACCTAGTCTAGTGATTTAGAGTAGGTTACCTAGAAATACCTTTTTATTGTTGTTCTCCCTCACCTATCTTATATAAAAGGAGGAGAAAGCATTTGATATAACTCACTATTCAAGTATGTACTTGTCTTGGAGTCTTTTGTGCTTGTGTGATAGAAGAGTTGGAAGACTTAGAGTTTGTGTGAAGTAAACCCTAGAGAAGACTTGGAATGCTAAGTTTTTTCTTGAAGTCTTTGTGTGAGCTAGGCCTAGGGTTTGTGATATTCAACTCTCCTTAATGTACAATTTCAATGTCTATCTTCCTGAGTTTGCCTAGAAAAAGTGTTGGATAGAATTACAATATTCGTTGTTGTAATAAATAACTCAAATTCAACCATAAGTATGAAAATTATATGAAATAAATCTGGTGAACCTAAAGTAAATGAGGTGAAATTTTATAACACTGTTTTAAGGTGTAGATTTTTGCAATTTCGAGAGTCCAACGATCTCTTTTGTGGGTGCCTAAAATTATGAGTCATGATTCATATGCAAAAACTATGGTCATTCAAAGTCGCATGTTAAAATTTATCGTGATTTTAGATTTCTCTAATTTTTAATGAAGGCAAAATGACAATTATTGAGAGAATGGTGGAAATCATTGGTAAAAGTGGTATCCATTTTGCCCATAAATAATTGTCTCTACCACATTTGAGACAACTCATCCTAGTATTTTATAGGCATATTTTTGCGATACATGTTGGGCAACCTTGCATCTATAACAAAGTGACAGCCTACTGTTAGTAGGTTGGCCTTTAAGGGACACATGTAATATTTATTAACTTACTATTTCTTTCTTTTTTATTTATTACAAAATTGTTTTTCCATTTCTTTGAAATAAATATATATTCTACAATCTCAAGATGCAATTTACTATTCCATCATTTATCAAATGTTCTTGCACAATTGTAACAAACAATATCAAGATAAGGAAACCTTATCATTAGAGAACAATATTTTGTTGTTTAACTGCTTAATTAATAAACTCATTCTTGAAAATATTGTTTATGTTGGTTTAATTCTTAAAATGATGTAGACTTGTGCATTGGCCTAGTTGATTTAGTTGGTAATGAGCATTAGTATGGAGTAGATGTTACATCTTTCTAAATTTAAATATTGGTAAATTTTCCAGATTAAATTTTGCAATAGTTTACACACAAGCACATATGAGATGTCCCATCCATGATGCATGTTAGTCATGCTATGCAACCACAATTTCATGAAAAATGTAAATTACAACATATGACCTTTTTAATTCTCAAATTCATAAATCTGTTTTTTTCATGCAAAGCGGTAATTGAAATAGATGACCTCATCAATTATCAAATTGATAATCATATGTTTTTATAACATTGACACTAAACATACTCAAAGTGGTTTGTTGTAACTTCATATGTTGAAAGTATCCCCCAACTTGGGATTTTGTTACACATTCCTTTAAATGCTCGAGGTGAGATATCAAAAAAACTATACTTGTAGAAAAAAAAAATGTCCCACAATAAATGACGCTTGCCTAACTACATGCAATATCTTGTTTTCTAGAGTACATCTTACTGAATAATAATGCATTTGTAATTTTCAAAGTTGGAACATACTAATAGTTTAAAATCTTATGGATAGGTAAATCATTCAAACATATTAAGTACATATAAAGTCTTATAAGAAGCATTTGTAATGAATTTCTTCTAGAATAAGTCTAAAAATGAAGTTTAGAGACATGAGTTTGGTTTTTTTAATAGAATGACTATATAGTCGTATCCAAAAGAGCATGAGGCAATTATAACAATTTGTAACTCCAATTTTCAACTAACAGTTTTATCGAAGTTACAATACACATTGAAAGATTTATTTGATTTTTTTTTATAGAATGATTACATACTTGCATCTAAAGGAGCATAAATTGGCTATAACAAATTCTAACTCCAAATTTTTAGCGAACGGGTTTACTAAAGTATCAATATGGGTTGAAAGAATCGTTTCAAATGACATGACCCAATCCATCTCATTTCATTCACATAGACTTCAAGGTGGTTTTTAATATATAATATTAAATATAACTTTTTTTTAATGTTGGAGATATGTTGGCTAAATAATGTTGACCCTAATATGTTGATTAAATGTAGCTTAGTGGTCATTTATTAATATATTGGTGTTATAATTTCTCTTAAGCAGTTAAGTGTAATAAGTATTCTTTAACTTTTAACAATTAGAACAATAAATGCATACATAAAGATCATTGAAACAAAGACATCCATAGTAAATAAAAGATTTATCCTGGGAAACCCTCTTGGGGGAGAAAACCCAACAAAGCTTCTTCAATATAGATTCATCAACAAGTACAATGTCTCTCTCCAAGAGAGATCTCACAAAATAGAAGATAACCATAAGATAGACCAAAAACCCTAACCAAAATAGGGTAGCATACCACTAGACTAAGATAGACCTCCAACATATAACCAAAACCCCTCACGAAAACAACCTTACTCTATAGTTGTGTCTCCTTCTTAGACTTGGTCACTTTTCCTTGAGAGAGAGAGAGAGCTTGTGTTGTGTGGTCACCAAATGAGGTGCTTAGCCTCTTATAAATACAAGTTGAGTCACCCTAAAATTAGGTAAGGGCCGACTTGTACAAATGACTCTTTCTAATTTACTTTTTACTTTTACAAAGGCACAATAGGGATAAATTTACAAATACAACATAATATTATTCTTTTAGGGTTTTGACTTGGTCTAATACAATACAAATATAATAAGAATATCTTTCAAAGCTACTCAAACTTCAACACTCCCTCTTAGCAAGGAAGGTATTCTTCTGGTGCGATCGTCACGACTGCTTCTGCACTTATGTACACTTAACCATTGACTTGTTGACTTTCCATGAATCTATATTGAAGAAGTTTTGTAACCACGTCATGCATCCAGGGTCTCATCATCCTTCTAGGATTTATGTCATCATGGGGCTTCAACTAGTTCATAAATAACTAGGCAACTCGCCAACTCACACAAAATCTGACATCTAGTTCATACAGAACTAGTAACCTTGCCAGCTCACACAAAATGTGGCATCTAGTTCATAAAAAACTAGTAAACTCGCTAGCTCACACATAATCTGTAATCTAGTTCATACAGAACTAGTAACCTCGCCAACTCACAGATAATCTGACATCTAGTTCATACAGAACTATTAAACTTGCCATCTCACACAGAATCAACAAACCTCAAGATGTAGAAATCAAACCACATTGTGCCTGTAAACAAGGGAAATAAACTATCTTAAACTACAAACCACACGATTGTTAACTAAAAAGCTAAATGATGTAATGTAGAGTTGCACCAACCAGATTTGCAACGACAGGAGTCACAACAACAAGAGTCACAACAACAGGAGTTGCAACAACAAGATTCGCAACAACATGAGTTTCAATAACTGAAATCACAACAAGGGAAATATTAAAGTTACAACAAAGTGTTAAGTAGAGGCATTGCTGGAAATAAATGAAAATAAATAAAATTTTCTATAGCTACGCATTAGTTAGTCAAAAGACAGGGTTTTGTAATATCGACATGGAGTGGTGGAAACAAAGTTGCATCAATTGGAAATACCAGAGTTGCATCAAGATGTTAATAAGGAATTATTGGAAATAAATGAAAATATAGAAAAGATGCTACAACTACTCACTCATTAATCAAAAAAAAATACCCTACATTTTGAGTTACAACAATCAAGAGTTACAACGATGAGAATCACTAGAGTTGCAACAAGATGTTATTAAAATTGCTGGAAATAAATGAAAATGTATAAAAGATGTTACGACTACTTATATAAAATACAAAAGATACAAACAATATTGAGCTAAGGAGGGGGCCCTACCTCCTTAGACGAGGTATTGATCTATGAACACAGTAGGGAACTTAAATGCTCAACACACCATTAATTGGATAGGAATGAAACAAAACTTTTTATTAAACGAAATGTGCAAATCAATAAAATTTTGTTCACAAACCTTCTTATGTTTTTTTCTCCCTTCCTAGCTTGGAGAAAGTGGGAGTTTTTATACACAATGGTTTCTTCCTAAAGTACCTAAGAGAATTGATGGACAACCATAAGAATTGGTTTGTCTCATCTCGTTACATTGTTTTCTCCAAAAGATGGAAAAAATTGGGTGCATGCTAACTAAATCAGCCATATGGTAAGTGGCGTTTGAGTCATCCATTCCTTTCTGGCACCCAATTTCCCTTGTCATGTTCCTTCGTGGTTGTTGACCTATTGGTCGATCCGTGGATGAAAGTTGTGCAGTTGACTGATGAGTTGTTACGGTAGGCACGAAGTTACAACACCTTTATCAGAGTTGCAGCAACGGTCATGTAGTGAGAGTTGCAACAACGATGAGGAAAGAGTTGCAACACGGTGAGAGTCACAACACAAAGACTAACAACAATGAGAGTTGCAACAACGAGATTTGAAACAATGAGAGTTGCAACAATGACCAGACCTATAGTAGCTACGCTCGAAGATGGAGTTGCAGTAGCTCATACTCAAGAGTTGTAGCTCTTGTGTTGGGAAGGTACATGTGCAACCTTATTCCTGTATACCACTGTTAGCACAAAAGGTGATAATCTCTTGAAAATGCATAAGAATAGGTATTGAAATGGCATGCTGAGAGAATAATTATACCTTGACCAAAAATGCATCATTGTGGATGAAAATGGTATTAAAATGGAATGGAAATGGGAAAAGGGGTGTACAAAAAGTATTGGACGTATGCTACAAAGATGTCAATTTGAGCACCCATCAATATTCAACATTAAATGCTAGACAAAATAGATGGCTATAATTCCTTAGTGAATATGATTTTGACATAAAGAACATCTAGCGTTAAGAGAACAAAGTGGCTAATGCACTTAGTATGAGGGTGCATAAGATGAATTCCAAATCCATTATCATATACTATAGGTTTGATCTGAAGGACTAAATTTTGGAAGCCATAGCATCAGACCATCACTATTTACAAGTTAAAGAAGACTTACAACAAGGTAAAGTATAGCTGAAATATAAAGATTGCAAGATGAACAAAGTTTATGCTCCTAATTCTCAGGAGTTGAGAAATTTAGTGTTGAAAGAGATGCCTAATGTGACTTATGTTGGAAATCCATGGTACTAGAAAACTATTGTAGTTGTAACATGCAAGTATTTTTGGTTTGTAATGAAGAAAGATGTAGTTGAATATATAGTCAACTACCTAGAATGTTAGAAGGTAAAGTTTGAGCATAGACATTCAACTAAATTTCCACAACCATTGTGATCTAGGTGGATCTCGGTGGCCATCCACCTTTTCCATTGAATCAACATTTTCAAGACTATGGTTTTGATAAACCATGACATTGACCCTTTTGATGGGGAATGTAATGTAATTTCATCTCCATTTCTTAATTACAAACATCATGTACATGACTAGAGCATAGTGTTAATGCACCAAATCCCATTAGAACTCCATAGTTAAGCGTGCTCAACTGCGGATTTCTAATGGGATTCGATGCATTAACGTTATGCTTTAGGCATGTACATAATACCACTAGGAAATCATTACGTGATGTTTGTAATTAAAAAATGGAGATGGAATTACATTACATTCCCCATAAAAAGGATGAATATCATGGTTTATCAAAGCCAAAGGCTTAAAAATTTTGATTTAGTGGAAAAGGTGGATGGCCACTGAGATCCACCTTGATTACATTGTCCATTGTTGAATGGAAATGGGAGATTGTTACCATAGATTTCATCATCAAGTTTTCCAGAACAGTAAGTTAGCATGATTCCATCATGGTAGTAGTGGATAATCTTACAAAGGCTACACATTTTACACCAGTAAAGCTGATTCATAAGGTAGCCAATATCGTAGAAATATATATGAAATAATTTGCTAGGATGCATGGTGTGCCTAAGGTAATAGTATCTGACAGAGATCCCAAGTCCACTTCCAATTTTTGGAAAGGGTTGTTTAAAGTATTTGAGACAAATATGAATTTTAGTGTAGCATATCATCCAGATTCAGATATGGAGATAGAGAGGGTTAACCAAGTGATTGAAGATATGTTGAGAATGTATGTAATGGGCAATCCTTCCAGGTAGGAAGACTATCTTCATTTGGTTGAATTTTCTTATAATAATAGGTATCAAGAATCATTGAATATGAGCCCATTTGAAGCATTGTATGGTAGGAAATGCAACATGTTACTGATCTAGGATAACCTAGTAGACATAGCCATTATTGGGCCATAGTTGCTCATGGAAATAGAAGAGTAGATGATTAAGATCATGTATAATTTAAAGGTTTCACATGACATGCAAAAGAGATATGTAGACAAAGGTAGAACAAATAGGGAATTCAAAGTGGGGGAGCATGTATTCATGAAAGTGAAGTCTAAAAAGAGCTCACTAAAATTGGGGATTTGCCTAAAATTGGTATCAAGATAATATGGACTGTTTTAATACCTAGATAGGATAGGCCTAGTTGCATACATGCTTGCATTACCTTCATCCATGCAAATTCATAATGTGTTTCATATGTCTTTGTTGAATAAGTATGTGCTTGATCTTAACCACATGATTGATTGGATTGTGACCGAGGTGGAGCACGGAGGAGATTTCTAGGTCCAACTGATGCACATATTGGATAGGAATATCAAGGTGTTTATGAATCGAGCCATCGACCTGTTAAAGGTCCAGTGTAATTTCTATAGTCCCGAGTGTTAGAATAATTGAAATGTGATCATTTTCACCATAAACGATATAGAAATATTGTCACCCAGCCATAGGAAAAAAGGCCACCCCCAAGCACCTTTAACCTTGACAAACACAATAATTACAGAAGAAGACCTTAGAACCACTAGCCAACCAAGGTAGTGTATCTCTCTCCAAATCTAGCGTACCAAAAAGAAAGTCCAAAAAGACCAAGTCACTACTGCAACAGTTGGAACTCTCATCCATTCATGCACACCACTTGTCCTTATGAAATCGTGAGAGTGAGTGAGTACAAATAATATCTAGCGCCCTCTATTTATACTTCTCCAACTCACCTAACTTGGCTGACTTCTCTTCCTAGAGACTAATAACTCAATATTAATTATTCTCTTGAGTTGACTTGTATTCTAGGGTTATTATCCAACGTTTTAGGGTTTCTCTTGCTTCCCAGAATATTCTAGTCTCGTCAAAGGTTATATGTAGAGGTTAATACCTCCCACAACTACCATAATATCAATACTCCCTCTTAGTTAGGGAGGTATTAAAGGAAATGGTATTGACCACAAACAAAGCATTCAACTAGTAACATCATCATAGCCACATAGGCTATCTCATGATCAAATCACGAGCATCATCATCACTATCCAACTAGATAGTCTCCATGGCAATCAGAACAATTCCATCCAATAGAACACAACTGCGTCTATTCATATTAGTCTACTATCCAGTGGTACATAACCACTCCTAGTAGCACACAACTACTAACCAATGACACATAGTCACTACCAATGGATCACATCCACCACAATAGCATACAACTAATGTCCAGAGACATACGATCTCCACAGCAATCATATCCTCTGATATCAACCTGTATCAACAATATGATGATACAAACTGAGTCATCTGGGCCATTCTTCCACTCACATCTATGAGATCTGGAAGAGAATATTCCCTCAAAAAGTTAAACATCATCCATGGGATATTTGGAATATTCTTCCCAATCATAGAAGAATAATTGTCTCTGATTATTGAACCTGGACCATTCAACCTAAATGGGACATTCTTCCAGCACGATTCACAGTGCAACCTGGAGAGAATGAGTCTACTCTAGGGAATGACTGTTCAGACCATTTCCTATGGAAATGACTATCCTACACCAACCTCCTACATCGGACCATTCTTCGAAACTACTCACAATTGTGAACTTTGAAAGAATGACTACCCAGAGAGGCAGACCATTCTGCTTTACCACTTCTCAAAGTGACTTCCAAGGAGAATGATTGTCCTAGAACATTCCTCCACAATGGACACAAGGGGAATCAATGTCTATGGTACATCAACAATTTGTCGGACCATGACTTTCCGTCTAAAATCTTGGACCACTTTCCGGAATGGAAAGTGACTACCCATCTTGGACCATTTTCAAAACTGAAAATTACTGCCCATATATCAATAACATATCAGTGCTCCCCCCCAACTTGGGGATCCATCTCTTCCTTTTCAACTAAGTGAGTTATCTCCACGAGCCCCATCTTGTCCCTTAAGTACACAAACTTTATTCTAGACATAGGTTTTGTTAAAATTTATGCTACCTGCTCATCTGCGGAGATATACTGGAGTTTCACTTCTCCTTCCTGGACTTTATCACGAATAAAGGAGTATTTGATCTCAATATGTTTCAACTGGTCATGAAACACTGGGTGTTTCGATAGCTTCATACAACTATGATTGTCACAATATATTATGGTCAAATCCGGTACCTGATCAAATAGTCCATAAATCGACTTCCTCAGCCATACTTATTTTGTACATGCTTCACATGCTACGATATATTATGCTTCTACAGTGATGAGTGCGACAAACTTCTATTTCTTGCTGGCCCATTATATCATAACAAAGCCCAAGCTTAAACACAACCCTGAAGTACTCCTTCTGTCTTTTGCACTCCTTGCCCAATCTAAATATGTGAATCCATGAAGTTGTATATCACTGGTTGAGGTGTACCTTAAACCATAGTTTAACGTCCCACGAAGATATCTTAGAACATGCTTTACAACTATCTAGTGCTCATGTCTGGGTTCCACCTAGAACTGGCTTAAACTGTTTATAGAAAAGCAAATATCTGGTCGAGTATTCACTAGATACATCAACGAACTAATCAATTGTCGATACAGGGACAGATCTACTGGATCAGAATCCGAGTCTCTTACTTTTCTTATATCTGTGATCATAGGAGTGGCCATGGATTTACAATCCATCATTCCAAATTTCTGAAGGATCTTCACTGCATACTTTCCTTGTCCAAGGAAGATTTCACCACGCTTCTGCCATACTTCTAGTCCCAAGTAATAATGCACGAGACCAAGATCTTTCATATCAAACTCAAAACTAACTCCTTCTTACATTGGATGATGAGAGACTCTGCACCTGTCAAGAATAAATCATAGACATATAATAGTATACTCACAAGTGCATTGTTCACAACCTTGTAGTAGAGATTTGGATATGCATGACTCTTAGAGAAACCAAATCTTACTAAGTAACTGTCAATTCTAGTATACCAAGCTCTTGGAGCTTGCTTGAGTCCATACATAGATTTCTTTAATATACAAACATGAGTGTCTCTAGAATGCACCTCAAAACATTGACGTTGTTCAATATAAACTTCTTCCTCAATTGCTCCATTAAGAAAAGTTGTCTTTACATCCATTTGATGTAAACTTCATCCAATGGAAGCAACAAGGGACATGATGTCTCTAATAGAAGTATATTTGGAAACATGAGAAAAGGTTTCTTCATAATATTCTCCCTCCTTATGGGAGAACCCTTTAGCCACAAACTTTGCCTTGTATTTATCTATGCTTCCATCTACTGCATGTTTGACATTATAGACCCATTTTGAAGTTACCACTAATTTTTCCTTGGGTCTAGGCACAATTTCCCACACATCATTTTTCATGATAGACTGGTATTCTTCTGTCATGGATTCTTTCCACTATTTCTTATAAACTAATTCTTCAAATGTGGTGGGTTCTTCATTTATAAGTTTTGTCATACATGTTGCATAGATGGATAATCTTTTGGGGTTCTTGCTTTCTCTGAAAGTGCCACTTGGAGCTTTGAGTCTTTCTTCTTTTTGTAAAGTGGCTTCAAGCCAAGCTAAACGTTTTCTAGTCTTGGGTACATTGATTGATTCAATAGGTCTGCATGGTTCAATTGGTTGATCAGGTTGTTCTAGTCCTTTATTTTGACTTACTGGAGAGTAGGTGCTTTCTTCTTTAGGCTCTTCATATTCCTTTTCCATGGAGTCTTCTATAGATTTAGTGAAAGCAATATTCTCATTGAAAGTTACATCTTTGCTGACTTCAATCTTATGTTGTTCTGGAATATAGTGTTAGAATATAAAGGATTGTGTGCTCATTTTACCACGACGATACCCTTGTCTCCCAACCACAGGCCGAAGCCTCCCTCCGAGCACCTTGACCTTGACCTGAGAATTCCTCCGGAAGCAAACCCTAGGCTAGATAGCCAAACAAAGAGCAGCGCATCTCTCCCCAAGGATAGCGCATCACAAAAAGCTGATCAGATAGTCCAAACCCTAGCCAAGAGATATCCAAGCCAAATACTGAAACTTGTTGCTGTTGCAGCTGCACCTGCAACCCTCCTCCAAACCTGCGCACCAGCTACACCTACAGTGAGCACCAACTGGAAAAACTGCAGTCCTGAGATGTGACAAATGAGAAACTAGCGCCCTGTATTTATAGTAATCCTGCCAATTTACTGGGGCCGACTTCTCCTTCTGGGTAGGTGTTTGTTCAGTATATTATTATTAATTCTGACCGACTTCTTCTCTTGGAGGCTAATAGCCTAATATAA
>JASDQU010690025.1:0-10180 GCA_032191745.1 Picea mariana
GTACTGCTAATCATGCATTATGTTTTGGAGGTTCAGAAACTGTTCTACAAGGATATGTTGATTCAGATATGACAGGTGATAAAGATAGCAGGAGGAGTACCACAGGGTATGTGTTTACTATAGGTGGAACAACAGTAAGTTGGATTTCAAAATTGCAAAAGGTTTTTGCACTTTCAACAACAGAGGCATAGTATGTTGCTGCTATAGAGGCTAGTAAAGAGATGATTTGGTTACAGAGGTTTATGGAGGAATTGGGAAAGAAGAAAGAGAATAGCAGGTTGTACTGTGACAGTGGGAGTGCCATTCATCTTGTAAAGAAATCATATTTCCATTCAAAGAATAAGCATATACAGTTGAGGTACCACTTCATACGATCCTCCTTGGAAGATGGACATTTGAAGTTGGAAAAGATACACACTAGCCAGAATCCTGCAGACATGTTAACAAAGGGAGTAACCGGGGAGAAACTGAGTTCCTGCTCAGTTTCAGTTGGTCTTCAAGAATAAAGATGAAGATGTGAAATTTGCCAGGTCCAAGAAGGTTTAGAGTCCAACATATACAACAATGATGGAGTTGTTAAGATCAGTCTCCAAGTGGGAGATTGTTGGTTGTGGAGCCTGATTATCTTCTTGATTCAGAGGTCTTTTACTTTCAGCCGTATTTATACCCCATGAAGTATTTACACCCTAGAAGTATGTACACTCTTCCACGTGGGGGAGTGCAGAGGGGGGGTACCCCCTCTGCGGGGTCTAGGGGGGCTATCCCCCCGGCTGGGGGGTCTAGGGGAAAGCGGGCCCCCAGTGGGGGTTCGGGGGTGAAGCCCCCAAAGGAAAAATTTCCTTGTAAATGTATATTGTAATTTCATTGTAAATCTGGACTGTTCATTATAAGGTTGCAGATCTAACGATAGAGATTATGTTAGGGTTTTTTTCCCTAGAAGGCAACCCTCTTTTATGAGGAAAATGTATTGTGGCTATGATTGATGGCGAATATTGTATTCTGAGATAGGAGACTATGAGAGAAAGAAGAGGAATTTACAATGTGTTTTCTGTAGGTTGTATCCCTTCATATGCTAGATAATAATAAAGGAAGGACCTGGCAATTTCTCTGGTGGACATGGCCCACACTGGGTGAACCACGTAAATCTCTGTTTCTATTGTATTGTGTATATTTTGTGTTTTGTTTCCACATTTGTTTTATTTTATTGCTCCACGGTCCTGTTTTTCTAACAATTCAATATGATCTGTTCGTCACAAATATTTATTGTAATAAATTCTAAGTAGTTGATAGATTTTAATTCGATAGGATAGCTTTAGAGTAGTTGGAAGGAAGAGCTCGAAGATCCTCTTGTATAAATATTTGTATTTTTGCCCAGTAGAGGTTGTTGGCACTCTAGTTATTGAGAGTTGTTTCCATTGTAGCCGAGAGTGGAAAAATATCAAGAAGCAGTGTATGAACATATGTATATTTCAGTTGAATGAATATAACATAGGAGCATTGTCCCAAATGCGTGGTGTTGATGTGTCTATCTAAATGAATGAATGATATACTTTTTGTTTATTTGGAATTCTCTATTATTTATTATTCTTGTGTTTATGTATGCATTTACATGGCTAAATGTATGAATTTATGAATTTATGAAGATTTAGATAAGTTTCAATTGTTTCTCTTCTATGAGCAAGTGCACGTGTGCATAGTGTCTGCAAGGAGTGTGTTGACATAGTCTATTTCAAACCATAAGCTCAAATGAGATAACGTGAACCTTATGGGTGCAAGGAATGCATAGTGTCCGCAAGGTGTGTGTGACAGAGTCCACTTTGGATCAGAAAGTTCTGGGGAGATAGCTTGAAGGAGGTTTGTCCACAAGGAGTGCCTGACCGAGTCTTCTGTCTTGAAATCTTAGGAGGAATAGCGAGAACTATTCACAGAGTGGCTAGATTTCAGAGGAGAACCTGTTGCAAGGTGTGCACAGAATGAAATTTGACTAAGTGTCGAAAGGAGTATTCTAAAGAGACAAGAGTTCAAGGAAAAAAAAACTCAGGAGGAAGAGTGGCAAGAGATATTCAAAGGGAGGATTCCTTTGAGATTTCCCATACTCAACAAAGTGATATCCACCCAAGAGGGATTGAGATCATTCTATACCATTAGATCTGGGAACATTTGTATGGAGGATTAGTCGTGAGGTGTTTTGACATTTCAGAATTCAGAGCAATTCGAAGTGTTGAAGAGGTGGGATTGTCGAAGTCGTGAGGTGAATCTTAACCATCGACTGTGAAGGGACACATGGTAACATATTAGATAATCTAAGAGTTAATAGGTCCAGAGGAAGTAAGTGTGGAGTAAGTAAAGTTTCATGAAGTCGCGAAACCTCAAGCACATATGGACCATCAGATCCAGGGAGACATGTGGCAGAGACCCGTGAATTCAGAGAAGGCTGTTTCATAAGGAAACTGAGGAGGAGGCTGTAGTATCACTGGATCCCAAAGTGGCAAAGGGTTGGCTTGAGTTTATATCCTACGGTCACAAAGGAGAAGGAGTCTAGCACGAGACTAGTACTCACGAATCAGGGTTGCGAAGCGCTAGAGAGCAGAATTGCAAGTAGTTTGAACTTGCACGCGACATCAAGGGGACCTATGAGTGTGTAAATTGCTCAAGTTCTGTAGAAGGCCTAAAGAACCAATTTAGTTTGAAGAGTTTGAAGATCCAAGACCGAGAGGTCATAGAATCCCCAGGAGAGAAGGGGGTTGTGCACATCACAAGCTATATCAAAGAGAGAAGAATTGTTCAAAAGCATCATGGAGATAGACCTAGATGGAAGTGCTTATGAAGTACAAGACCCCAAATTAATCCTCAACTCAATGTTCCTAACAAAGCAACAATTTGACGAACAAGTTGATATTTTTAAAGGGTTATCAGTTGAAAAGTTTTATGGTATACTTGAATATAATGAAGATGACATAGAAAATTGGCTAGTGGACTACTCTGTGAAGAATCAAGATATTGAAGAATCATTACATGGTATTTCCTTTGATTTAAGAGACTTGTAGGGCATGCTATTCAACATCAAAATATGACATGAGATAAACATGGCGCCGATGAAAAATTATATTGAATAATGGTTCAAGAAAGAAATTGACAAATTGACCAACGAGGGGCAAGAAACAGTTGAGACAATTCCTGTAACCATTAATGAAGACAATAAAAGGACATCAACAAGCAAGTAAATACATGAGAGACCATCATAGTAAGTTTATACTGATCACATCTTTCTTTATTTATCATTTCCTTCATCCAGTTACTCCACTTCTTTGACTAGAAATGTTTAACTAAAGTCTGATAACTTCTCTTTTCTGCTTTTCAAGTCTTGATGTTCTTTTACCACCCATCATCCTCCTTCTATAAGCTTAAATTATTTTTTATATTTTCTTTACGGTCCACAGGATCCCCAATACTAGTCCTTGGGACAAACACATTTTAAATTTTGAAGAGTATGTAACAACCTATATATTTTTTAGAAATTTCAAGAGAGCTATTTTGGGATTAGTTTCGATTGTGTTTTGTAACTCTGAGTTTTGAGTATAAATTATTTGAGATCGATCTATCATTATCTTTATTTGATCTTCCCATGTGTCCACTCTGTTAAAGTTCTCTTATGCATGCTGATCATCTTCTTTTTTTATTTTATGTGATCATAAATAATTAGTTTAACTATGATCCAGATGTGAGGAAATTTCTCTTATATTCTTTAAATGTATGAAGAGTGTAGTTCTTGTTCATTTCTTAGGAATTTCTCTAAATAGAAAACAAAAAAAATTCCTTTTATTTTTCTTGCAATGTTTGTATTTCTTTGATTTCCACGATGGACTTTTGCAAAGTCCCATATTTTGAAGATCTATAGTCCCAAGAAAATCTTAAATTAAAGAGGAGTACCACCTCTGTAAAAATGCAGGGGGATTTCACATCCTCAGGACATTTCCATTTTGGTCCTAACAGATTCAAGCATCAACAAAAAGGTTTCTTCAAAGTCAATACCTTCTACTTGAGAAAACTCTTTACATACCATACTTTCTTTATTTCTTACAACTTTTCCATATTCATTTAACTTATTTCTGAATACCCACTTTGTACCAATCACATTTTTATCCTTGGGTCTTGGGACAAGTTCCCTTGTTTGTTTTTTCTCAATCTGGTTTAATTCTTCTTCCATAGAATTTACCTAATGTTGATCATTATTGGCTTTTGAAAAGAATTTAGGCTCTATTTTGGATAGTAAAGAGACATTTCTTTTCATGATTGTTGGAGCTTCCATTTTCTGATCTATTCTAAAATTATTTCTGCAAAAGTTTACTATATGCCCAAAATTATTGCGGTTATAACAAATGATTTTATAGTTCAGCAAGGGGGAGAATGAGTTGTAATTTATCCTTGAGAATACTTGGGTATCTCTATTTCTATTCCTCATATAACGATCTCTTACATTTTTTCTATAATATATTGCCTTATGACCAAAACCATTGCATGAGTAACAATAGCCAAAGAAATACTTTTGGTACCTGATTATGTGATTCCATCTTGATGGGAGAGCCTTCCTGAATCTATCCTTGTGAGGAAGATCTGTCTTTTGTGGAACATACTGATCTTCCTTCCTATTGTATTCAACCTTGGTAGAGTTATTGATTATATCAACATAACTCTTGGTACTTTCTTGACTTGGCTATTTTGAAGAGGTTGAGGCTTCTTCATTAGCAACCTTCTTCGTTTCACCGTACGCAAGACCAATACTGTCAAATGGTGATCTTTGACGATTCAAGATTTCATCCAATATTGTGGAGCTCTTTTCGAATCTTATATTGGTATGTAATTTTTCAAATTCCTTTATTAGATAGAATATTTTAGATTCTAGACTGCTGCAACTATATTGTTTTTCTTTTAGTTGAGCTCTTAAGATTTCTTCAATTCTCTTTGCCTCTTCTACTTGTGTTTTTAAGATGATGATGAGTTTTTTAGTTTCATCAAAGATTTCTTTTAAAACTAGCATTTATTTTTGTACTTCTTTAGTTGATGCTTTAATATCCCTTTCTTGTTCCTTAGTTCCTCTATTTCATTTGGAGTAGATATGAGCTCTCCTTCAAGATCTACTTATGCATCAATCTCAAAGTCTTATTCTTATGTTAGGTCTTCATTTCCATCAATCTGTGTTTGTACACCCATAAAGAGAACTTATTTTGTTTCATTGTCACTATCATCAGACGAGCTATTGTCTTCATTGGTATATAGATTATTCTTTTGTCTATATATTTTTCTTCTTTTCAGTCTTACTCTTCTTGTATATTTTGAAACTAGAATCATATTTCACATTTCTATTTCCATTATTTGCATAAGGACATTTATTAGCAAAGTTTCATACTTATCCATAGTTAAATCATTTGAAGGGAATCTTAACTTTTTATTTTCCTATCACTCTCTTGAGATTTCTGACAAAGTTAGCTTCTTCTACATTTGATTCACTATCTGAGCTAATACCCATCTTGTATTCTCCAATCTTTATCGTCTTTGATGCCTTGAATGTTTCTTCCTTCCTTGATAGATTTGTTGGATTATCTTGTTCTATCCTCATTTCATATACAATTAGGATTCAATGCAACTCATCCATTGCCAACTTGTCTAGATATTTTAATCATTTAATGGTAGATATCTTGGGATTAAATCTTGAGGGAAGTGATCTAAGCACTTTTTTCATAATGATGGTTTCTTCAATTTATTCGCCCAATCCTCTGATAGTGTTGACAATCTCATCTACATGAAGACAATAGGCTGCAATAATATCTTCTTCATTCATCTTAAGGGTTTCAAATTGTCCTCTATGGATTTGTAATTTTTTCTTCTTGACCTTATCATCCCCTTCATATATTTTCTGTAATTTATCCTATACCTCTTTAGTTGAACGACAATGCATGACTTTTAAAAATATTAATTTTTTCAGACCACGCAAAATTACGTTCTTGGCCCTAGAATTATTTTTACATATCCTCTTTCCATATGTACCAATCAGTGGAGTTTTTAGGGCGATGCAACCATTCTCAATTGCACTCAAAACATCACACCCAAGTGACATCAGATAGGTTTGCATTTTTATGCTCCAAAAAGCATAATTTGACCCATCAAATAATTGAGCTTTATTTGTGGAAAATCCTTTTTGTTTATCCATTTGTGTTGTAGGGATTCACCTTCCAGTGGTTAGACTATTTTTGAAGGAACCCACTCTGATTCCAATTGTTAGAATATACACCAATATTGAGAGGGGGGGTGAATCAATATTGAAAAAATTTAACCACTTTTTCTTGTTAACTGGTTATCACATAATTAAACATAGGCACCACAAATAATTAATTGATATAAACACAAAATCACAATACACAGATATTTTACATGGAAACTCAATAAGGGAGAAAACCATGTTTTTTTTTTTAATATTTAAACAAGGATTACATTCTTTATAGGTTCCAACCTATGAGAGCCACCAATCCCTGCAGTAAGAACCCACTCAAAACCCAATTTGACAAGTACCCACCTGTTTAGAGGATGAGGAAACCAATCCTCACTATAAGCACCCACTTACAGTATGAAAGCACCAACTCCCCAGACACCAACCTGTTATGAAGATGGGAACACCAATCCTCACTATAAGAACCTACTTACAATTTGCATACACCAATCTTCCAGGAACCAACCTGTTAAGAAGAGGAGGACACAGATCCTCTCCCTTGCACCACCCTGTCACCCTCAAGTTATATTCTTTTCATTCTCTGACATCCTCGAACCTTGAAGCTTCATATATTCTCTTCACATGATCCACTTCTCTCCCACACACACACAAAACACACTAAAAACCAACATAGCATCATTATTTATACACTTCATATCCTCAAGAGTTTTTCCACATAAGAATGTATGTCCATCGAGTTGGTTTCAGATATTCTCAAAATATGGGATATCAATAATCCTTTGAAATTGACATAAACCCACTTTGATTTCATATGCGATATTCTCTCAAACCATAGTGTAGACTTCAACACTCAAAAACTGTTGGATGTGATCCCTAAAATCAATCGTGGCCATTGATCTATTCTCTACCCTTCAAAATAAGCAACAAAACTTCAATGTTGAGTAGTCGTCCTATATTTCCTTGATTTGATCATGCCCATCGATATTTTCTTAGTATAATGGGACCACCATGAAACCACAATGAAAAACCACCGTTTGATGGTATTCTCAATTAAATATCAACTATTGATCTCATTTGATGGATTCACCGTGGGTTTAACACACATTTCTTCTTTATTTCAAATTCACGTGACCTCCAAATTACACCCACGAGTTCCACGTGCTTATTTTGCACCTATACTCAGATGCATTTCCAAGAAGTTATATGCAGGTCTAAGCCATATCTTTTCATGCTTTCATGAACTATATAATGCACCTTCGCATTTCACTGCACTCACTTTGCACCCATACTTAGAAACTTTTCTAAGTATTTCACCATGAGTCTACAAGACATTATGAGCCATTAGATCTCTCACCCTCAAGGTTATTTGATATGTGACATGTGGAAAACTTATGGGCCGTCTGATCTATGAAAAATGACGACCTCCTAGGCCGTTCAATTGATTATTGACACTTAGTTTATTTTCTAACTCTTACTGTGGGTCCGCAATACATTTTAGTTCTTATCTTATTCATGTCCTCATCCATCCGACCAATCCTCGACACTTAGTCGATTTTTCTATATCCTTCCCTAGGTTCGCAGGTTCACACTCATTTCTTCTCATGTTCCCAATTCTCTGCTATGCTTATTATCTTCGCTTCATTTTGACACTTATTCAATTTTTGATTTCTTACCTCGGGTGGAAGATCTACAATAATTTCCTCATTCTTCATCTCTATCCGACTAATTTTTGGTACTTACCCATTTCTCAATATCTCATCGTAGGTTTGAGCTCATTTCTTCACATATTCTCGATTCTATGTTGTGCTCACTATCTCTGTGATGCTTCCATAATTAGTTTCTTTCCCAAATATCTTATGCTAATGTTGTAGATGAGGTGCATTCCATGTGGACGTCTTCTTCCGTACTAGATGACATGGCATCGACATGTGTCCTGATACGTGGTACTGTATGTGGCATATGCATAGCTTCTTGTTAATGCACTGACGTGGACTCCCTCTGATGTGGAACTCATATGATTAGACATGTGGCACTGATGAGGTTGCTATCATGGATGAGATGGCCCACCAAGTCTCGAACCTCAATCTTTGATCTAACCATTTGATCCAAATTATTTTCGGCACAAAATGAGAGTGAAGATATAATAAATCAATGTACATAGATATCTTGGATATCCAATAATATAACAGAAATGTATCAAAGATGAAACCATAAACACAAAGATACAATAATACACAATTTTCTATTAATGAGCGAACATGTACACAGACTGTAAAAATACATAGTGAAAGACTTGCTAGAATGGTGGAAGCTTATCTATGAGAAGAGGTGTGCGCTACACAAATTCGCAAGAAGATAATTTTACAATAAGGATCCAAAGGCCTTTTTATCATAAATAAAATCCAAAACACTAACCCCAGAAGATGAAAAGCCAACAATTTTGTGGACCCCGTTTTGGGTAGTTTGGTGTATCAACTTCCTGAAGGCGTAACTTTGGCATATGATCTATGTTTGGGGCACACAATAGATCGTTGGAAAGGTATCGTTGAGGAGATTCATTTTTTGGGCTCAATCAGAGAATTCAAATATCATTGAGAAGCTCGATCCTGAAAAACCTTCATTTAGGCCCTCGAAATGGCCCTGGAAGTTAAAAACTGCTAAAAATAGTAAATTGCCAAAATTGCCAGAAAATGTTTTGATCCAGTTGGAAAAGGTGGGTGGCCATCAATAACCACCTGGATAATTCCTAAGTCCTTAGGAATAAATGGTATCCATTGCATTGAGTTCCCAGGGGAGAGGGAAAAGTGTTTGTTGAATCTGCATCTTGATGAGATGTTTGCCTTGTTGGAGAAGTTGCGCTGCTTAGCTTGTTGAAGGTTGTCACGAACTTGTGGTTGGAAGGGTTGGACCTTTTTAAACAGTTTGGCTACATGAGATGCCTATGTGCAGAAGGAATCTTTACACTTTGGTGAAATCTTGTTGACGTACTTATGTTGGATAGAATGTGCTTAGACTAAGGCTGCAGTGGTGTTCTTTTGTTCACGCTTTGAACAAACTTGTTAAGAACCAAATATTAATATAGCATAGAAAAACCTCAGAAAAAGTACTCAACGCCTTGAAAAAGAGATAATTTCAGATAATAAGCCTCTTCGAGGGGGGAAACCTCCTTTTACCCCACTTAAATGTTCAAGTACAAGATGATTCAAAATGAAAATGTCTCCTTGGTATATATAGGAGACTAGGAGGTATAATTACAACTAATGGCCTAAAGCCGACATTGTTAAAATAACATTACTAATATAATATGCCCCAATTAAGGGGTAATGAGCCAATATTAGGGCTTAACATGCCCCTCCCCTTAAGACAACTGTTGTCCACAATGCTTGAGTAACTTTGGATGCTTCTGTATAAAATACTCATCTTCCCAAGTGGAATCTTCAGCCGGTAGTTTCCTCCATTTAATGAGATACTCTGAAATGGATCTATTCCTCAGCTGGTAATTCTTGTGTTAGTGATAGCTTCAGGCTCCAATATGATTTTTTCTTCCTCATCAAGTTCTGGCAATATAGTTTGAACTGGGATCTTATTGCCTATAACCTTCTTTAAGCATGAAACATGGAAAACTGGGTGTACTCATGAAGATGCAGGTAGCTCCAATTTGTATGCCATAGTACCAATCTTTTGCAACACCTTATAAGGGCCATAATACTTTGGTGATAATATTATCCTTCTTGGCTTGCTTGAGGGACATATGTTTGTATGGTTGTAGTCTTAAAAACATCCAATCCTCTACTTCAAAACTTCTTTCACTACAATGTTGATATGCTTGTTGTTTCATGTGATTCTGTGCCATGGTCAGGTTGTCCTTTAAGATTTGGAGAACTTGTTGTTGATTCTCAATGTGATCTTCCACTGCTTGAACCTTAGATTTTTCTTTTAGAGAAGAAGTGATGG
>JASDQU010690025.1:21208-35988 GCA_032191745.1 Picea mariana
GATTCATGATGGGAGAATGAACACATACACCCTAGAGAAGAATGGGAGGACTCACATGTTGCTTCCAATCAAGGATAAGGAGGTGAAACTGGAAGCAAGAAACACTGTACTTCTCATGAGTGGGAAGGAACTTCTAATAGAGGTTAAGAAGAAGGAGGATCCACAGTTTATTGTGGTCAGGAAACCAAGAATTATTTTGACCAACACAAGGGTGGATGATTTACCAGAAGAAGTTCAAGAACTACTGGAAGAGTTCGTTGATATAGTAGTGGACAAATTACCTCGTTCATTGCCACCGATCAAAAGTGTGAGTCATCATATTGATCTCATACTAGGAGCCAGTTTTCCAAACAAAGCTGTGTATATATTGACACCGCAAGAGAATGAAGAGTTCAAGAGGCAAGTCCAGGATTTGTTGGACAAAGGTTTAGTTAGAGAAAGCTTGAGTCTGTGTGCTGTTCCAACAGTACTCAGTCCGAAGAAAGACGAAGGCTGGAGGATGTGTACTGACTCAAGGGCGATTAATAAGATAACCATCAGGTACATATTTCCATTGCCAAGGATGGATGATCTAATGGATTGCTTGAGCGGAGCAAAGTATTTTTCAAAGATTGATTTGAAAAGCGATTATCACTAGATCCGCATGAGAGAAGGTGATGAATGGAAGACAACATTCAAAACCAATGAGGGGTTGTATGAATGGCTTGTTATGCTATTTGGATTAACAAATGCACTTAGCACCTTCATGAGGTTGATAAACGAAGTCCTGAAGGAGTTCATCAGAAAATTTGTCATTGTGTATTTGGATGACATATTGGTTTTCAGTAAAATAGTGGTAGAGCATCTGAAACATTTGGCTACAGTGATGCAGAGGTTACAGCAGGAGAAGCTGTTGATAAATATGAAGAAGTACTCATTCATGAGGACATAGCTCATTTACTTAGGGTTTGTTATTTTGGCAAATGAGTTGAGGATGGACCCAGATAAGGTGGAGGTAATCAAGAATTGGCCATCACCGAGGAATATCTTTGAGGTAAGAAGTTTCCATGGATTGTCTAGTTTCTATCGAAAGTTCATCAGGAATTTCAATGGAATTAGCGCAGAGATGATGGACACAGTGAAGAAAAGACACAAGTCTTTTCACTGGAATGAAGAGGCTGAAAGAAGTTTTAATCTGTTGAAGAGGAAGATTACTGAACAACCAGTTTTGGTGTTGCCGGATTTTCGAAAGACATTTCAAGTGAAATGTGATGCAAGTGGATTTGCGATCAGGGCAGTATTGAGTTAGGAAGACAGACCGATAGCATACTTCAACGAGAAGCTGAATGAAGTGAAAGTGAAGTACTCCACTTATGATAAGGAGTTTTATGCCATCATCCAGGCATTGAAGAAATGGAGACATTATTTGATCCCGAAAGAGTTTGTCCTATACAGTGACAATCATGCACTGTAGTTTGTGACTCAATAGGAAAAGTTGAATCAGAAACATGTCAAATGGGTTGAGTATATGCAAAATTTCACTTTTGTGATTAAACATATTTCGGGTACTGCTAACAAATTTGTTGATGCTTTGAGCAGGAAGTGTTTGCTATTGCAGGAGTTCAGAGTCAAAATATTCAGTTTTGATGATCTCAGGGACATGTACGTAGATGATCAGGATTTTAAGGAGGTGTATGAAGCAGCTGAGAATCCAGTTCTCAGAAATAGAAGCCAATGGGTAGAGTACATGATCCAAGAAGGATTACTATTTAGAGGTAATCAGCTGTGTATTCCGAAATGCTCCATGAGGGAGAACTTGCTAAAGGAGAAACACAGTGGAGGATTGGCATGGCACTTTGGTCATGACAAGACGTTCGCAAAGCTGAATGAGTCATATTTTTGGTCGAGAATGCGAGGGGAGGTCAAGAGATTCGTGGAAAGATGCAGAATTTTCCAGCATTCGAAGGGAAGGAAGCATAATGCAGGGTTCTATCAACCATTGCCCATACCAGAAAGGTCGTGGGATGCAATTAGCATGGATTTTGTATTGGGGTTGCCAAGAACACAAAGAGGATTTGATTCAATCTTTGTGGTGGTGGATAGATTTTCCAAAATGGCACACTTCATTCCATGTCAGAAGACCAGTGACGCAACTCACATTGCGAATCTATTTTTCAAAGAAGTCATTCGACTTCATGGGTTGCCAAAGAGTATAGTTTCGGATTGAGACAATAAATTCATAGGGAACTTTTGGAGGACCTTATGGAAGAAGCTGGGAACTAAATTGTCATTTAGTTTGGCTTATCATCCTCAGATGGATGGACAGACGGAAGTAGTGAACAAAAGTCTGGGGGACTTGCTGAGAAGCCTGGTGATAGAACATCACAGCCAGTGGGACAACATATTACCACAGGCAGAGTTTGCTTATAACGATTCGCTTAACAGGAGCATGGGGCAGAGTCCGTTTCAGATTGTTTATGGCATGCAGCCAAGAGGAATTTCTGAGCTAAGAGATTCATAACAAACTGCAACTAGGAGTGCTAGTGTAGAAGGTTTCGCAGAGGCGATGAAGGGACTTCATAGCCAGGTGAAGGAGCGATTGCAGAATTCAAGCCAGGAATACAAGCATAGAGTAGATCAACATAGAAGACAACTTTAGTTTGAGGTTGATGATTTGGTTCTGGAACATTTGATAAGAGAAAGGTTCCTGAGAGGAACATATAATAAGCTGAAAATGAAGAAAATCGGGCCACGTAAGGTCTTGAAGAAATTTGGGGCGAATGCTTATGAGATTGAATTACCCGATGGGATCAGAATTTCTTCAATATTCAATATCTCAGATTTGTACCCATATAAAGCTAAGGAAACAGGAACAGGAGATGAACAACTGGTGATCCAGTGGACAAAGTAGATGCCAGTTGCAAGTAAGCCGCAGATGGAGCGTATACTAGATAAAAGAGTGAGCAGAAGGACTAGGCGAAAGTAATACTTTGAGGATTTGATCAAATGGAAGAACCATCCAGTTGAAGATGCTAGCTGGGAGAATGAAGCAAAGATCTAGAAGCATGGACACTCCATGCATGAGCTCATGGAAAGGAGCCCATGAAAATTTTCAAGCCAGGGAGTATGATGCAGGAGCATCACCAACATCAAGCAAGCCAGCGCGGAGTCACCGAATAGTTGGACAAGTGCCAGCACAATTTTGAATTTCTCTTGGATTTGATGCATGAACATAAATGTGGTAATTTAATGAAGGCGCACTTGTAAAATGTAAACGGACCTTGAGCGATTTTCTCTCGTCCTTAGTAGGTAGAAGGCATTTAAAGTAGTTAATGCAAGTAGGTAGAATTGAATGTGTAGATTAGATAGTTTTAGAGCGCAAGAGGGAAACGAAATATAGACACCCTCATTGTGTATTGTATGGTAGTAGATGAACATAGAGGGAGAAGAAACATTGTTGAGAAGAGCATGCAGAGAGCTGTGTAAGAACACCCATGTACAGATATTTGGATTAATAGAAAGAGTTTGATTCAAATTCATGGTTTTCGTGTTTGTTCTCTGTGTATTGATGTTGAATTATATGCTCATGAATGGTTGCTTCCTGTTATACATTTTCTTTATATGCTGTGTATATGATTTCATTTTTTGAGTTTGAAGTCAGAAAGGGAGAGGAATGAGTTTCAATTGTTTCTCTATCTGAACAAGGGTTCCTGCCAAGAGTGCAGTTGAAGTGTCCGCAAGGAGTGCGTTGACAAAGGGTTCAGATAGGGTAACTTTTGTTCTTGTTTAGAAGTGTAGACAGGCATAGGAGCTGTGCAAGGAGTGCACAGGCCAAGCAAAGTTTTAGGGTTGTGAACCTAAGTAAAGCATTGAGAGACTACTGTTGCAGGTGTGCATAGAGTCGAAAGGATTCAACACTTAGGAGTGGTTGAAGGTTGCCGCAAGGACTGTGCACAAGATTATTCTTTAAGACTTGACACTGAGAGAAAGCTCAGGAGGTATAGGACCTTCGAGTAATCGTGGAAGAGAAGCACATGAAGCTTGTGTCGTGGAGTGTTTAGCAGGCATTGCAAGTTTGTGCTGAAGGAGGACGAGTTTCGTGGAGAGAAACACTTTGGTTAGTTGTGCAGAGATTCTCAGAGGAAAGAGACGGACGGTCGAAATTCTCTGAGGAGAATTTGTGAAGTCCCGTGAGCTGTCAGATCTCATAGAGGAGTAGGGTGAGATATGACAAGTATTCCCTAAAGGTTCTAAGTTCAGGAGGGGAAGGACCATAGATTTGAGCCACAAGGGCCGTCGGATTTACTCGTGGATTCCATATTGGGGTTTCGTAGGTTGAAGTCACGTAAACTTGGCAATGGGAATCGTGATACCATGAAACACGAAATCCCGACAGCTAAGAGGATTTGTGTGGGCCACGGAGAAGTCAGTGAGTGGATAGGTGGCACGCTGTTTCATAGAATCGTGGAGTAAAGTACCGAACTCATTACATCAGGATTCATGATACCGCAAAGTCCAAAGTCCCAACAGGGTTGAGGTAGCGTTGAAAATTCAAACTCATGCATGTATCGGAGTTTCGGCAAATCGAGATTCGGGAGTCGGAGAGACAAGTTGTTCGACATCGCGATCGCCAAAATCACGATAGGGAAAATCCCGAAAGGGAAAAGAAAAGGTCAACGTCGATTGTTGTCGGGTTTCAGGGATTCGAGAGACCAATGCTCGACCTCTGGATTCGCGAAGTCGTGAAGTCCGATCTCCCAAGTGTAAAGAGGGGATCTCATGAGAGTTGCTGTGGGTGCAGATTTCCTGATAGGGAAATAGAAGAACCGTTTAGATTTCTTCAGGCCATGGTAAAGGAAAGATCCTGTGTTGACGTGGACCTTTCGACCTGCGGGTTGAAGGCATCATCACTAGAATGCGATGAGGATCGATAGCCAGCTAAAATGTAACTCATAGCTCTGATCCTGAGCTTCGTGAAAATCCAGTTCTAACTGATTGACTAGGTAACTGGCCCAATTCATCTATAGTCCTTCCACACATTTTTCTGTGAGGTCAANGTAGGTGTCTTTGATCTTCTGTGCCAGGGCGCGGTCTGTAGCCTTCCCTAGATAAAAGTCTTGTAGGTCTGGTCCCTGCATGCTCAATCCGGTGATCCTATGGATCAACGTCGGATTTACGGTGATGCGTTTGTATAACCATAGATACCCTCTATGGAAGCATGGCAACCGAAGCTTAATGCACGCGTTAACCTCCTGGTTCCTTCCAAAATGTGGTATCTTCATCATGTTCAAGATAGTGGACCTCGCAATGTCCATAGTCCATGGCCGGGAGATGATCTTTGAATTATTCCCCTTGTTCTTGGTCAAATATTTGTGAGGTGCGAGCATGCCATAGATATTGCAGTCTCCTAGGTTATAGTCACTAATATTCAAGGTTGGAATCCTCTTCAACTGCGGTCTAACTTCTTGTATTCCCTTCGGGGGGTATGCAGTGATGACTATGTAGTCGAAGTCCCTCGGGACACTATCAAAACTCACCACACCAACAAGGGGTGGGATGTAGTTGGGTAGGATGGATGGAATTAGCTTTGCATTCACCAAGTCATCATGATGCTTGGTTCTTTTCTCAGTTGCAGCTCAGGATGGTCTAGATCCATGAGAAGTCGATGGGGAGGCTTGCACTCCTCGCGTCGATGAGGCTTGGATTCCTATGGACATCACCTTTTCATCCATGAGGTCTATTAGAATCTCTTCGATGACTTTTTCTACTGTGCTAATTGCGTCTGACATGCACACTCAAGATCTGATATCTCAGGTCGGTGAACAATACTCAATGTAACAGAATGGATGGCGAGGTCTCAATGATCACTGTGTGAAATCAACTAGTTCTCCGTGGGCTCGAATAATCACAATTGGAAAAAGTGTTCTCAGTGCAATGCTCGACGGGATAAATAGATATTGTCGTAACAATTTCTTTCAATGGGTCACAAATCCTTATTTAATGCAATTCCATCTGTTATGGCGCGGTCCCAACGGTCCAATGGAAAAATTTCAGGCCATAACTGCTTTCCTAACCATTTGGGAGCATTGATTGAACGGTTATATTGCCTCCAACAGTCATATTTCTTGTCATGGATAAGTGCCAATCTGTGCTGTACTGATATTCCGACGAAGTTTGAGTTCTGGAAACCTTTCTTCTGTGAAGTATTCTCTAGAACTTGTTGAATTTTTTCTAACTTTGCCCTCTTCTTACTAAGATTTTTGGCCTTCTTTCCTGTGATCTGAATCACTGGTTTCCTCTTTCCATTATCATTCTTATCTCCTCTTGGCATGATAACTTCGCACTATGGAGGGTTTTTCATAGGGTTCAAGGGTAATACTTCTTTTTCTGGGGCAGGTGCTCTACATTCTTATACAGATAGGTGTCTCCAGTCTTCCTGTGTCCTTTCAACTTTGATATCCATATCTTTGGTCTTTAGCAGCTTCGACTGGTTCTCTTGTTATTCCAATAAGTGCGCTATTCTCCTAGCCATGAAATCTCTTAGTTCTGGATTTTTCTGTTCTAGATCCTCCTCTTCTTGTTTCCTTCACATCTGATCTTTCTCAATCCAAGTTTTTCCTAGCAAGATAGAAAATGGGGCAGTGTTCTCAACAAACTTAACGATCTCAAATTATTCTTCTGTCGAAGTGCCATGAGCACTCATAGATATCTAGGTAAGTCTTCCACATAGGGTTATCAACTTTCCTCTAAATAATCCTATTCCTCCTAATGAAGGAACCATAGCAGGATTTCCCAAAATTTCCCAAGTTCTTTCTGTCATGATATTCACCCGTGTTTCCTCATCCAGAACATAGTCTATGTCGAAGTATCCTATTCTTTTTTCTATGTACTCTTTCTCTTTTAAGACCTCTGATAAGTTTATATTTCTGTGGTCATTCAATGTTTCTTTCATATGTAGTAATACAGTCTCTGATTCTTTCTGGGGTTCTATCATATCCTTAGTTTCTTGGCCCGTCTCATAGTTTTCTTGTTTCATATTTATCTTTTCAACTTTAGCAATCATTCTAGGACAATCCAAAACTTCATGGTCCATAGCTTTACAACAAATACAACTAGGTCTTCTACCAGGGCATTCCTTAGCAATATGTCCCGATCTTCTGCAACTGTAACAAAGGGTTAATCCTCTCTTTCTCTTAAATGATCCACAAACTTTCTTGTACTGCGCACTGGGATCATAGTAACTAACCTGCAAAAAATTCTTTCTAGTATCCTTCATCCATTTGTTAGTCCAAACATTCTTTCTATGCATAGGAATAACATATCTTTCATTTCTTCTATCAGATCTATTCGTATCAAATCTTCTTTCTTCTAACTGAGCCCTAGTTTTCAGACTAGGACAAAATTGATCAAACATACCTAGATTCATTCTTTTGAAACAAAAATTTTCACTTATCTTACCTTTCTCAGAGAAAAAATCTTCAATATCTTACCTCTTTTCTTCAGATCAGACTTCTCTTCTCAGCACAGAGCTTTGAAAGTCAATACTGAGCACTAAAGCACAGATCTACGCACAAAGATTTATTTTCTTCAGTTCCTAACAATCACAGTTTCAGGTCCTGACAATGGAACCATTTTTTATCACAGGGGAATACCTAGGGTTCAACGCTTCAACAAAGAACCAACAAAACCCTAACTATCGACCCTTTCTGCAACACTTGCGAAGCAAATGAAGTCTCACCATACATAGAGGCAGGGGTGGTTGCAGGACTCAAATGTATGCAACCTAGATGGGACACATATATGTGATTATACCACTTAACAAAGAACTTAGAAATTAATATTCATCAGTAATTAACCCTTATTCACATTGCAAATCCAAACCCTAATTATAGAACAATGCAATATTCTACCAGATTTAACACATCTAAGCACTTAACACATAGAAAAAGATCATATCTAGCATTTATTCACATCATTTAAGCACTAAGCTATCATACTGGATTCATCTAAACATTCATTACTACACTTAATCTTAAATTATATACACAAGACAATAACTAGAATGCACAAAACAACCATAACACATGATATACGTGGTTCACCCCAGTGTGGGGCTACGTCCACCAACTCTTCTCTTGTTTATTATCTTGTCTCAATATTCTACAAGAACAAAGCATCAAAAACCTACTCCACAGAAGGAGTGAGATCTGCATGCACCTCACCAAATACCCCTTCGCCGAGCTAGGTTTAAGCACAAAGCCTTCTTACTATCTGTTACACCTTAAAATTACTCACTTCACAAGTGTCGTCATTAGTGTCGCAAGTGTCACATATTGACTGCAAGTGTATAAGTGTTGCTAACATCATACTGCCGTCTTGCCTATGTCATGCCTCTAACAACATGACAGGGACACTTAAGACACCTCAAAGATTAGTTGTGAAAAGAAGAAATCAGTCTACTAGAAATACAAGTCTCTTGCTATTGGAAGAACGACTAAAAATTGAGTTTCAGAGAGGAGCGCTCCCCTATACACTGTTAGGGTGCGCTATAACACTCTGTCCACCCTTTTGGGGGAGTGTCATAACACCAACACTTTCTTTCCTTCTCTTGGGGAGCGCCATAACGCTCTGATTCCCCTTTTGGAGGAGCGCTACCTATTCTAGGAGAAAATTGGTTTGTTGAGAAGAATGAGGGAAAGATCCCCTCAATATCTGAAGGCAGTTGGATTCGAATCTTTGGTCAAGCCATGATCTTAGGGAAGATCCATAACTAAAGGAGGAAAATCCTCAACTTGCCCCAAAGATATCTCAAGTAGTTCGGCCTCTCCAAGCCTATTTAAATAGGCCTTCTCATGGTGAAAGGCATGGAAAGAATTGTGAAGCATCTAACCTATGATCTCATGAAGAAGGTGTCTTTCAGAACATCAAAATTCGGTGTGTGGACTATTTGAGCAGGGGTTCGGACGAGGAAGGCTTGACGAAGCTGCTACACTCACATCTATGGCTGTAAGCATTCTCTGTTGTTGTTCTCTTTAATATAATATGCTTGGCCTGTTTCTTTCAAATATGTGTTTGATCTCACATGAATTTGTCTCTAATATATAGGTCTATTTTGAGCTAATCTCAGTAGAGTAGGAAGTTGTTTGTACTTTTGTTTATCTACAGGGCTTATCGAGGAGCATAATATTGGAGCTCAACTCGGACCATGCAGGGACAAACACCGATAAAAAGTACTTATTTTCTCCTTCCTCCTCACACATTAGTTTATCTATATATAAAAGGAAGTCAGTGTCCATGATAATCATATTTTGTCTTAAGAGTTAAGAGTCTAGCTCTCAAGAGGAGATCTACCTGTCCGCAGGGAGATTTTCCTTCAACAGAAATTGGTGACTCCACTGGGGAACGAATCAAAACTTTCAGTTTTGGTTTTCCTCATAGACCTTGTCTTAACCTTTGTTCTTTCAGACCTTGTTCACCCCATATGTTTGATTTCATATGTTGATTGAATCCTTATTCCATCACATTCATCTTGATTGCCAAAGTTCAACCGAGTTTTTGGGTTTTTTGGACAATTTTCTGAGTTTTAGGACACCAGCGCTCCCCTACCTTGTTAGCAGGGTGCCATCACTCCATAAAGGTCTTAGATAGAGTGTTATAACACTCTGGTGCCCCTTACACTAGAGCTCCAGCCTCTCTTTGCAAAAAATCCTTTCCAGAATTGTATTTTCTGAAGATTAGTCTCTGTTTTTTCACTTGCTGAGCTTCTTTGTGATTCAATGCTTCTTCCTATTGACCTTTGACATCCTCCCTTATGAGAAATAAGAACTTTGATGTTTATACTTTGTGGCCTTCTTCCTTATTTTGAGTTTTTTTGCTATTGAGAACTTGGAATCAATCCACTGCTTTCTTCTCTCTTATCCGACTGAGCGGGAACTCTGGTGAAGGGCATCAGAAATCTGTGAATCATCTCATTTGGTTCTTCAAGGTAATCATTCTTAAACATCTCTCTTTTGTGTGAATTGTTTGATTTTCTTTGTTATCTTTTGTTTTATCTTTGCTTCTTGTTTCAATCATAGCAAGAGGGTGTGTTGTTTGTGCGAAATCCGCTTATGCTTGTCCGAATCTCCTTGATCTGAAAGAGTAGTTGGCAGGAGAAGTTTTTTCATTGAATTAATTTTCATTCACATACAAATGACAATGATACATATTAGTGATTGGTTTACATATTAGAAGGCATTTTTAAAATGTTTTAGCATTGCATTGAAATTGATTGAGAACCAATTGATTGAGGACATTCCATATTAGTGTTTGATAGTGAAAACGACTCTTTCTCTTTCCCTTAAATAGGCATTCATTGAAAAGAAACGATTGCTCATCATATTTTATGCATCTTTTTGGGAATTGAGTCATCATTCCATCAATTTCACTTTCATACACCCTTTGAGTAAAGAACAACTGTAAAATGAATGCTAATTAAAAACTATCTAGAACATTTTTTGTTTTTAGGATCTTCCGCCAATAGTAGACTAGGGTTAGCACTTTGGATTAGGCTGTGAGTATAACTCTCCAAATTTTTCAAAAAAAACATTAGCATCCTGAGCTAGGGAGAGTCAAATCCAATTGTCGCATCAGTTTTCTGGGATCCCCCTCTCACACAGGGGTTACGCACAAGTTCACATTCGGGTGAATTACGAAGATTATCCTTCCGTGGTTCATCTGTTTGTAGTGGTCGAATCATATATTGGGAGTCACTTGGAGGTATACCCACGATTATGTGTGGGAGCCTCTCGGGTTGATTTCAGACTTGTTATCCTGCCCATATGTTTCGGATCAGACTGTTCACTGTACCCACCCAGAGACTCACTGTGAATTGGTGTCTTTAGTTACCATAATATTTAGGTACTTACACAAGGTGACGGTGAAGGGAAGTCTCACTATACCTGGAATAGACATTAGTCAAACTCACTTGGGCTCCTTGGAGGGTAAATCCACAATTATTGCATGGAAGCTTGCACCAAGGTGAAAGTCCATTAAGCAAGTCACCAGTGTAACTATTCCACCATATCCTAGCCCCATTCTCGACTTGATCATGCGACGTTGGATTTCATCACCAACTAATACAATCATTGAGAGAAGTTTTGTTTGCTTGGTTGATTCCTAGATTTTACTAGCGTATGCTATTTCTTTTTGTTAGTTGGCCCTAGATTTTTAGTGTGTTCTGTTATTCTTCACAATTGATCCTATAGATGATAAAGGTATTCACCGATCGCGTAGGATGCAAGGGCTGCCTCCAGAAGGCTATCAACCCTTACCTCCTAACCCTCCAGAAGACAACTACCGTAGAGAGGTAGAAAATCAATCCGACGTTGGAAGTGTTATTGCTCCTCCGTTAGATAACACAAAACGCTCTTTGGTTACGGTTGAAAATCCCACTACATCTGTGTTGGTAACCCCTCTCGAACCACTTTTGGTTCATCTAGACTCCCTTGGGAACATCATAGACGAAGAGGTCCCACGATTACCGGAGAGGACTTTTACCGAGACATATATGGGATCCACAGAACCAATCTTTGGTGATGAGTATAGGACTCCTGTTCGCCCTAGCACCACAGTGGATACTGATCCCACACCTGCTCATTTTGTATGGAGGAATTCATCGGGACACAATATCTATGAAAATTTTGAATCCTTTCGACAACCCTTTCATACTCATGACCCTCCTAGTGAAACAGGACCATCCGATCAAACCATGAATCACCCATTCGATCAGGTTATTAACCCTACCGTTACACCAGCACAAGTCCATACTAATGTTGGACTTATCACCTCTACTCATCTCCAAGGCACTTCAATCTCTACCCCCGTTTCTACAAGCTTTTACTCTACAACTCCACATGTTCCACACAATCCTACTGGGACATATTCTCACCCGAGAATGCAGACCCCTACTGGCCAAACACAACCGGATGGAGAGAAACCACCATCTAATGAACCTTTTGGAGGACTACCTTTTCATGGTGGGACTACCCCTCTTGGGGGACAACCCCTTTTTCATGCTCCTCCTAGAGGGAAACCTCCATTTTCTAGTCATTCCCTGGTCATTAATCCACCGTTGGCGGGGGGGAAACCTTCGTTTGCTGGTAACCCTTCACAATCTTGGGGAGTATCTTCAGGAGGGACTTTCATTCAACCCCACATTGGGGGGCACTCATCTCATAATCCACTAGGAGGGGTATCAAATCCTGTTCCTTCCGGAACATCTTACAGACAATCTTATCCGGGCAATATACCAAACACCACCTGGATTTTTCCGGGACCATAGTCTTATCTTCCTCATGGGTCTAATGTGTATCCACCTCCAGGATCTACTCCTTACCATTCTCAAGGGAAAAATGTTTATCCTCCTCATGGGAAAATAAATCACCCGACCTATAATGCTCAGACCCCACCGGTTCATCCATCATCGAATCCTGTTTACCCTGGCCAACAACAACCATATGTAGGAGGACCTACCGGTTACAATTATCCACCTAACCCAGTTTATGGTCCTACTAGTGTTCCTATGCTGCACTAGTATCATCCGTAAATTAATCGACAACTACCTTTCCTTGCGACTCTGGATCTCCCAGACTTGTCCCGGTTAACTAATGATCCTATTTTTCATTCACCGGTTTGGCCAGTCATTCCAGCTAAACTTCCTTCTGATATTCCAAAATTTGATGGAAAATCTGGTGAAGATCCAAACAACCATGTGATGAACTTCCATTTGTGGTGTTCATCAAACTCCCTCATGGATGGTTCTGTACGTTTGCGTCTTTTCCAACGAACACTTATAGGCTCGGCGACAAAGTGGTATATTGAAATAACACGTGCTTCTTTTCATGATTTCAATTCCCTTGCCATGTCTTTCCTTATGCACTTTCAACTGCCTATTCACTACGAGACTACTAAACTATTGACCTCCCTTCGTCAAACTAACTTTGTGCATATCTCTAACCATATTCATGAGTGGAGGCGACGACGAAGGATGATCAAGGCAATCATTCCTGACATATTATTGGCGGAATGGTTTACTAAATCACTTTTACCCTCGATCGCTCGCAATGTCGCTATGGGTGGTGTGGTCACAGAGGAAAAAGCCATCGCTCGGGCTCAATATTTAGATTTGGTTTATTCCCAATTTGGTACTTTGTATGATTTGCTTCTGAATGCTGCTTGAGCTAATACCGATCCATCTAAGCCATCATCCTCATCTCATGCGGATGGTGTTATTGGTTTCGTCAAAACTCAATAATTTTCCCAATTGACCACACTCTCCTCTACCTCCCCCCAAACTCAGATCTCTGAGGTGAATGTAGTTCAATCTGCCCCTTCACAACAATCCGAAGGTAAGAAGAAGACAAAGAATAAATATAAAAATAACAATGAACAACCAAAAATCAAACACCTGCTACCGAAAACAAAACACAATGGAAACTGAAATTCTCGTGTATCATTTGTGGTGACGATCACTACAATCGAGACTGTCCACTTTGCAATGAAGTGGCCAAAAATTTCCAAGGAAAGTCACAACCCGCTGTGCTTACTCAGTCTTTTCCACAGCAACAATCCATGGTTGTTGAAACCCCCTCTCCTGGGGGAATTTCAAGCCATCCTAATGATGAGGCCTCATCGAGTGCAGATATTTATATGTTTAATAGGATTAATTTGACCACTCACTCTAAGACATATGACACACCAGGTAACCTTGACAAAGGAAAATACATTAATGGTACCGGTACTTTACCAGATCCATCATCATCCTCCGTTAGTCTTCCATCGGTTAATCCTTCATCTGGACCACTTAGGATTGAGAAACCCACATTTGACTCTATCTTACGCCCTCTTAAGGGCACTATCCTCAAAGATACCTTTAATCCTAGTTCACGTGCCACCCAGAACTACAACATTGTTGAATATTTGGCTCAAGCACCGTGTGCTATGTTTGTGTTAGAAGTTCTACAACACTGCCCCATTCAATGTAGAATGCTCTTGGCCACTATTGGCGCTGTTGATCCTGAGTTGTAAAACCATATCATGTTTAACTTGGACAATTATGTGTCTCAACTCTCTCACCAACTTCAAGGAAGGATAATTTCTTTTGATGATGCTTTCTAAGGTATGTTTTTTTTCAGGTCATCTCACCATTTTCGCAATAATTTTTTTTTCTAGAATGATTCAGACCATGAAATTTCTATCCCATTGAAGAAACATATCCAAGTATATGTGTTAAAAAATTCATCTTGTGGGTCGTTGTATTTTTGGAGTTACACTACATGGAAAATAGGGTTTGTGGCTAGTTCTGAAACTAGTCAAAAACATGTGTTTCGGGTAAAAACGTCATAACTTCTTCATAACAGATCCAAATTCAGTAAGAAAAAATGTGTTGGTTAGAGTAAAATATTTAGTATTATGTGTAACAGTTTTAGATCAATTAAGAAAATATTCCATGCGGGGAATGCTCTACAGGGTCACTCTCTAGAATAAGACAAAATTCGACAAGGTGTGCTATATTTTCCATAAATCCTTTTTTGAGAGGTTCCGAGTAGTGACACCTGGAGGAATTGCATAAAACACAATGAAGAGCATTTTTTATAAGTTTCAGATCTTTATTCATTACAGGTACAAAGTTATGATTATTTCAAGTTAGGGTTGTTGACTAATCCAAAACTAGTCTTGTGAGACTAAAGAAACGTTTGATGAAAATGCTATTCTCTTGTTGTAAAAGTTAAGGAAGGTTTGCAGGTATGTGATCATATACA
>JASDQU010690025.1:48791-63097 GCA_032191745.1 Picea mariana
GTATATATAAATTGTTACAAGTGGTGGACCTAGCTGTTATACTATGCGATTTTGTTTAAAGGATTATATGGGAAGCGCATATGGTAATGTTAACATATGGTTATTATTGTGACATGTTTCGGGTGGCGCACTATACAATGGATATGGCATCGAAGCTATACAATAGATATGTCATTGAATTATGAAATGGTTATGGTTTGAATTTAATGGTTGATGTTATGTTAATCGATGGGCTCGTACGTGAAATTGAATAGGGCCAGGTGAGGAAGCAACGTGCATTTACTGTACGTCACTCCAAACCACCCTCAAGCCCATCACCCTAGCATAGTTGCATTGTTGCTTTGTTGGTTGTGGAAGCTCCACAATTTCAGGTTTCGAAGGGGAAAAATTGAGCGAGCTCTTCATTGAAGCAATTTTCACAGGTATGGCTCTCTGCCTTCCATCCATGATGGAATCTCTGTATTATGAATCAAATGGTGGCTCAAGATTGCATGGGTTCTGTGTTTTTCTTGAGTTTTTGACTGAGTATCGATACTGTGTTATGGTGTTCTCTGTGATTACTGTGGAATGTTGTCATTTTGAAGGGAAGTAATGGGTGTTATTGATTGTAAAGTATGCACATTGGTTATTAGTTTAAACGAAAATGGTGGTCAACTTGGGGTTTATTCTGGTTCTTTGTGAAATAATGTAAATGGTGCAACAATTTCGAGTTTTATTCGCATGGGGTTTTACCACTAGTTTGGGTATTAGTTGTTGTCAACTCTTTTTCATCTCGGTCGATTGTTGTGATTCATTGTCCAGGTTCCAATGCAACTATCGATAGTGGTGTGGTTATTTTGGATAATCCCTGAGATATTATTTGTATGTCTTGTTCTTTACTGTCATTATTCCCGAAAGCATTCCACAGTCCAATCTTGTTTTTCCTAGAATATAAATGGAAGACTGTGTATATATTGAGTGGCCATGAGTTGTGCTCTAGAATTATTTTTACAAGAGTTTTAACATTCATATCTTCTATAATGGCCAACTATTATGTTGTGAAGCCTCACTGTCAATTTTTATTCGAAGGTTATCGACCTCCTGGGTGTTGGAAGAGACATGGTCTCTCTGTGTTTTCGAGGATTCTTTACTATTAAATCAACCCTTGTTTCCTCTCTACAATAAATTTTTAAGAGGCATCTCTGTGGGCCTGGGTTGTTTAGCTCAAATTGTCTTATTTATATTTGGGCATTCTCCTTATGGCTCTGTTAATATCTTGGGGTTATAAGTTGAAAGAACCGTGGTGTTTCCAAAACAACATGACTCTCTATTCTTCCAAGACTATATTTGTTTACCTGTGGTTTCTTCTCGGTGGTAGATTCTTTAGGGGGTAAAAATATTATGATCCCTCTGTGTTTTCAAAGGTCAAGAAGACTTTCGTTACCTCTCTAAAATAAAATTCTATTGAGCCTGACTTGCTTCTATTTTCCTTGGGCACCTTTTGGAGTCTGTCAAGATTTTGGTTACCAGTTAAATGGCCGTGGTATTTTTTTAAGAGAACACAAGATCTCTCACTTCAAATACCATCTCATGGTCGAGTCTCAGTGTTTCTTCTCTGTGATGAATTTATTTGAACAAAAAAAAAAGTATGGTTTACCTACAACCCGAGAGATTTCCTTTTGGTTGATTACAGTCTTTCCACTCATTACTGTGTTGAATCCTAGCATGATCATGATTCCAATTGAGTTTTAAAGGCACCTGTGTGTATGATCGATGCATCAAATGTGATCTTGATCCTGTTAATTTTAAAAGAGACACCTGTGTGTTGACATGGTTCTGTTCTCTTCATACATCATATGGCTCTGTCTTTTATCAAGCGTTTATTTTGGAAGGAAGTTTGTATATGTATGATGAATGCGGATCTCAGGATCATAGCTACATGTTTTGGGTTAAGCTCGGTGTTCGAATTAATATTAGTATTGATGACTATATCATCGAAGACGTGTGTATGTTTGGTTCATTAGACATGCTCTTGGTTCGGTTCAGATTTGAAAAGGGACCCGTGGGTGATAAAATCGGGCCAGCTTATTTTTTGAAGATAGTTTACTCTTGATTGTTAATCCTGGGTCTATTGTTGTTTGATTTCCAAGGATGAATACTAGATATAGATAATGGGAATCGATGTGCATATTATATTGTTTTAAAAATAATAGGTCAACATTAAAACATACATGAACGTGACTCAAATAGTTATAATGTGACTGTGGAATTGGAAATGGTAATTGCATGGTTATTATATAGGACACACAGATTGATATTAATTGAAGGATTTTGGTAAAGTAAATTGTTTTATTGAAGACAACAAACAATCTGTATGCAATTAAGGAACAATTAAATGTTTTTGGTGTTGTAAGTGGATGATTTTTGGATTATAATTGAAAAAGAGTTATGATTGATGTTTGATTTAATTTATTTTATGAAGAATATCCATAAAATTCCCTCTCATTTTCTCACTTTTCGCTCATTATAAATCCCCTCACGATCCAAAATTCATTTTCACGCATTGTTCACTAAAATAAAATTAAAACTTTGTGTGACAGTGATAAACAATGACACAGAGATAGATGACAACTGATATATGTTATTGTTTGCATAGTAAGTTATTTAAAGAGTTGTTGAGTAGTACTCGTGTTCTTACTCCCTGTCATGATATCACTTTTTCACTTATTACAATTCCCCTAGATATCCCATGAACCCTACTTCAACCTCTGCTCATTTGACAATTATTAAATAATTTTTATGGATTGGATTGCATGGGAATGATGTTAATTTCTGAGCCAAACTTTGTTTCATATAAAGAGAATGTCATGTATTGTTTGTTAAGAGCTAGTTGCTAATAATTGATGCATACAAGGTGAGCTTCTTCAATAGAGGCAATCATGGCCGAAACAATAGGGGCAGAGGTAACTAGAACAAAGGACCTAGAAGGCTCAGATTCTCAATTCATTTCGATGCTGATCCTCAAGAGTTAAACCAACTCTTTCAAGTTGTATTTTTCAATTGGATTGGGCAAGGGATAATTCATCCTAGACTAGAGAGGCCTCCCTTACAACCTCAAAATTTTCCTGGTGTCCCTGTGCCTCCCCATGTATTTTTTCAACCTGAAGTTCTCGAGAATGATGGATGGCAAGAGATTGTTCACCCAAAAGTCTCCCATCATTGTGGCTGGCCAAACTTGTCATTATCTCCTCCTCCTCCACCTGTAAACCCAAATGCTCAAATTTCCCCTGCAAACTCACCTATACAGTCCTCCCATGCAAGCAAAAGACTCAAAATTGAGGCTCACCATGTGCATGACAAAGGTAAATCTGTTGCTTCTCCCTCCTCTCCTTCAAGTGACTCATCTAATTCAGTGTCCTCCCGTATGAACTTGAGGGACGACTGATCCCATGTCATTAGTGAGATCAAGCCTCAAGGTTCTACCCAACCTAAGGATAATTTGGGGAAGTCCAAAGAGGACAACAAAAACACAGGAAGAATTGCCTCTCAAAGTGGAAAATAAGGTGTTTGATTGATGTGTTATAATTGATTTGATGAGGACAATGGACTGCAAAAAGTTTTGTTCAACTAACTATGTTTTGGGATATTATGGATATTTACATGTTTTGGATATAATTTGAAGTATTTCTGATATTTAAATTTCAAATTGTGGAAATAATTATGGGAGCGATAAGGAAGAATGTGTTTAATTAGTTGTCTAATTATGTTTATTTTTGTTAAGAAATAAAAGGGAGTCACAAGGGGTCCCACCTACTTATTTATTATTTAATAAAAGACCCTTAATTATTATTATTATTACTACTTCCCCTAAACTAAAGTTTGTTAAGTTTTAGTTAACTTAACTAAATGAGGTAGTTGAACTACTTCAACTAATTTGGGGTTTCATAAACAAAAAATGAGAAGGAAGAACAAGAGGAGAATAGAAGGAGAAAGCATACTAAGGTTTTCTCTTGAGTTTTATTAAGATAGTTCAGTTTTTATTCATTCTTCAATTCATTAAAAGCCCAATTCTCTTTTATGACAACAGGGCATTATTGTAGACAACAAGGTTAAAGGATGAGCCATATCATTCAAATGCTTGTTTCAGAGGTGTTTATCTATATTTGATAGTCTGTGTAGACTTGTCTGTTTATGAATCGAGTTTCACATCTGATAAAGGATATTGTGCAGAGTCAAGTGGGAAACAGTCTGTGGCAAGCTGATCCAGATTTTAAAGTTCAGTTTTTACTTCTTGTTAGATTCCTTTTGTATGGTTTTCATCGGGGATATCTAAGTTTGACCCTAGTCCATGCCCCCACAGATAGTTTTGTAAAGAGAAAGATACTTTTGATTTCTTGGAATGAAATAAAGCAATTGTTATTGTGTCTCATTTGTGTTAATTTGTGACTTGGTATTTTTTCTTTTGATCTCCACATTTACTTTATGCAATCTGTTTATGTTCATAAAATTACATAAAAATGTTATATTTTGCAACAATATTTTTATTTAAAAAATCATCCTAAGCCCTTGTAATTATTACTTGTGGATTGGGAAATACATTTTGAGGCTAGAAATATAGGGTAATATTCCCGACTATCCGTCCTTAGCCAAGCAAGATTCGAAAATGCTTGAGTAAGATTAATTCATATCTTTTCCTCAACATTTATTTGGCGACCATACTGGGGAGATCTTCCATATCTTTCTGGTTGATTCTATGCTTGATTATCATTAAATATATTTATATTTATGCTTTTGATTCTTTGACTAATTCTTTTCTTCATAACTCTACCTATTGCAAGGCAACCCAATATTGAGTCCAGTCTTAAAGATCAGACCAACATTGCTTTAAACTTGTTTAATACCATCTTAGAGACTGATAATACTCGGGGTGAGCTTGAACACTCATGGGCAGTGATTGACCAACATATAAGTGTACGAGAACATTGGGAAGCTAGGCAAAGACAACCTAGGAATCGACCATAGCTTTTCTTTTTCCTACATTTTTGATCTTCTTTTCATGTCCTTATACTCTCGCATATCTAGGAGAATAACATGTTTATCACCTAAGATCAACCCTATTTCTTAAATAGGAAGAAGAAACATTGTTTTGTTAGTCCAACAAAGTACTCTAAGGAGAAATTTGTCTGATTCAGCTAGTTCATGTCTCTCCTTCACCTATCATTCACAAGATGGCATATAGTGGTGGCTCTGGTGTAACCGAAGGTGCTTATTCATCTCAACCTTCAATCTCATTAGTGATTGGTAGCTTATATAGTCATCAAGTCCCTGTCAAATCTACTACAAACCTCGCCAAAGTCATAAAAAAAGTATGGGATTTTTCAGTTTGAAGAAGATGCTACAACTACTCCGTGGTATGTTTCCTCCCCTCTTAACCTAGCACCTGCTACGCGTCCACTTCCTAAATTCAAAGAGAATCTCCCTAGGTTTTCAGGAAATAACAAGGTCACTACCAATTAACACTTGGTGTCATTTTCTAATGCCTTTTATAACATAGGAGCCAATGATAATGACACTTGTATGCACTTATTTTTTAATTCCCTTGAAAGGAAAGCTGTGGCCGATTTATTTAACCTTCCTCCTAATATTATTTCTACTTGGGAGGAGTTGGTTTATTGGTTCAAGTATACCTATGGGAAGTCCAAGAGCCCAACTGAGCAGTTACGGGAGTACAATAACATTTCTTATAAAGAGGGTGAGACTATCAAGTCTTTGAACTTGTGTTTCACCAAATTATATAACCAGATTTTTGAACTTATTCGCCCTGAGAACCAAGATGCTTTCATGCATTATTATAATGATTTACCTTCCCCCTACCGTCATAGGATTGAAGAAAAATCCATTGATAACCTTGGTTCCACTTTGCATACTTGTTTAGAGTATGAAGAACAACTTGAAAGAACAGGTCTTCCCAAGGGAGACCCAGTTAAACAGACGGACATGTCTGCCCTCTTACAACTTGTACAAGACATGAATAATCGAATGATAGTGTATGAGCAGAAAGGAAATGTCCCCTCACTTACCCTTGGGGCCTCATCTTCTTCTTCAACACCCTTTAGGAATCCTAAAGAAAGTAATTTTCAACCTAAAGCCATCATGCCTCGTAGTTGGTGTAACTTTTGCGAGAAACACTATGAGGAAAGTACTTGTGAGGTAAAGAAGAGCGCTAGAGATAAAATATTTGGTAAAAGGCCTGAAACTACTATTGATGTTCTAGATTTTGCAGAGCCAGAAAATGTTATGATCATAAATACTAGGAATAAATCCTATGCTCCAAAAGGTAAATATGATCCTCCTTGCACTTCCTCAAGGCCAATTTCATCTTCACCAGCTGGTACTGTTCAAGTTTCTAAAGCTCTTGACAGTCAAGGAAATACCTCTCCTCTTCCCTCTTCCAAATACAACATTCTCAATCAATTGGCTAATATTAAAGCTGATGCTACCCTCCTGGACATGGTTGTCATCGCTGAGCAATAAAAGCATATGAAAAATTTTATGGAAGGAAAAGCTTCCATCATGGCCAATCTTTCTGAAGAGGTAGATGAAGAGGGCTCAATTGTAAATAAAGTAGGTGTACATAAATTTATAAACCCTGTAAAAACCCCCCCATTTTTTATTTCTGTAAAGAATATGGACAAAATAGCTCAGTGTAATGTCGAATATTATTATGGAAGATCTAGGCTTGTCTTGTACAAATGAAAATGCTAGAAGCATTCTCTCTTATAATAGTTTACAATAAACGACCATAGGTGAAATCAAGGATGTGACCTTGGTTTTGTGAGCGCATCCTGAAATAAGGATGACCCTTAATATTCAGGTAATCGATATGCCAATGAGTAATTACTCGATCATCTTAGGAAGAGATTGGAAATATTTGACGGGTGGATACCTCTCACTCGAAGAGACACACTTATCCATTCCTCAGAATGGTAAAAACATTATAGTCCTAAGAGAGGGAAGAATATCACCTTATGTAGAAATCATTCCACAACCTAATGTAAATTATGTCGAGAAGGACCTAGAAGTGTATTCCATCTTTGTAGATGAGGACAACACTACCTTGGAAAAAATCAACATAGACGATGGCATATGGCATATGCACTTTTATGTTTCATGCTCCAATGAAGGAAATGGTGCTGATATTATCTTGTACCCTCTTGTGGGTAAAATTCATAACTTTTCCTATAGGTTAGATTTTGCTTGCACTAACAATGTCATTGAATTTGAAGCATTATTGCTAGGCATTGAAAATGCCTATAATTTAGGTTGTGGTCACCTTATAGTTTTTGGGGATTCTGAACTTGTTGTAAACCTTGTACGTATAATATATTCTCCTAGAAACAATTTAATGACACATTACACCCAAACTGTTTGGGCACTTATCTCAAACTTTCTATCTTTCAACATCACTCATGTTAAAAGGGAATTGAACTCAATGGCTGACATGTTAGTTGTTTTTGCAGCCTCTCCGACTCAAATTTTTTTTCCACAAAGACTTGATTGCACCTTTCAATATTTTTATTGTCCACATATCCATGACAATGTAGAGTCATGGAAGGTCTTCCCTAGTGATGAGAGAATCTGTGCTTTCATTTAAAATGAACCTTATAAGCCTAAGGAAATTATATCAATGGAAGATAACAAAATTCCTAAGGGCTTGAATCCTCTAAAAAGTTCATTTTCATCGAGTGATGTAGGAAACAAAAAAAAACATAAAGAAGAGGAGTCAAAAAGGAAAGTGGGTGAAACCATTTCCTTGAACATTGGAACACCTGATTGTCCAAAGAATGTTAAAATAGGTGCCCAATGTTCTGATGAAGAAAAATTGAAGTTCATTGAGTTGCTTGGTGAATTTCAAGATGTTTTTGCTTGGTCTTATGAGGATATTTGTGGTTTTGATCCTTCTCTTATACAACATGCCATTCCTATCAAGGAGGGCATAAAACCGGTTAGGCAAAAACAAAGACCCATTAACCCTGCACATGAAGCAACTATTCAAAAGGAGTTGGAAAAACACTTGAAGGCTGGGATAATTTTCTCTGTTAAGTATTCTGAGTGGGTTTATAATTTGGTTCTCCTTTGTAAATAAACTGGTCAGATTAGATTATGCGTTGATTTTCATTCCTTGAATAGAGCCAGTATTAAAGACCATTTTTCTCTCCTTAATATGGAAATTATTTTGCAGCAAGTTGCATGGTCACAGATGATGTCCTTACTTGATGGTTTTTTTGGTTACAATCAAATCAACGTAAAAAGGAAAAATAGATATAAAACCACTTTTATTACTCATTGGGGCACTTTCTCTTATGAGCATATGCCTTTCGGCTTATATAATGCAGGTGACACTTTCCAAAGAGATATGCAAATAGCTTTTGAAAATTTGATCGATAAATTATTCATATTTATCTTGATGACTTAACTGTGTATTCAAAAAACCGATCAGATCATTTTGGTCATCTTAAAAAGCGTCTCATGCGATGTAGGAAATTTGGCATTTCTTTAAATCCTTATAAGTCTATTTTCGGCATTACCAAGGGAAATATCCTTGGGAACATTGTCTCTGATTCAAGAATAATCATAGATCCCGAAAGGATTGCTTCTATCATAAATCTTCATGCTCCTACTTCCAAAAAGGAGGTTCAAGCCTTTATGGGTGTTATCAACTTTTTCCATAGGTTTGTCCCTGATTTTGCTGTAATGGTAAAGCCAATTCACAATCTTCTTAAGAAATATCGCTCCTTTTCTTGGACGAATGATGTCAAAAATACTTTTGTAGGGATCAAGAAGGAAATTAGTTCCACACCGGTTTTGGTGAAGCTGAATTTTGAGAAGGAATTTATGATATATACTAATGCCACAGAGGAAGCAGTTTCTAATATCCTCATGCAATATGATCACCAAGCTAATGAAAAACCAATGGCTTACATGAGTCAAAGATTGTCATATGATGAGTTTAAATATTCTTTTACTGAAAAGCATGCTTTCTCTCTTGTTAAAGATGTTGAAAAGTTTCACCACTTCATCTTAGGTAATCACACGCTGGTAAAAGTTCCTTTACCTACTGTCAAGTTTTTACTCTCACATAATTATCTTACAAGAAATCTTGCACACTGTCTTTCCAAGATCCAGGAGCATGATCTAACCATCATGACTTCTAACACCATCAAGGGACGTGGTTTAGCCCTTCACTTAACTCAACATGCTGAAACAAGTGAAATTTATGAACAAGATAACTCTCTATCATCACTGTTTTACATTGACAATCAAATCCTTCCTGTATCTGAACATCCTTGGTATAAAGATCTGGTTTATTACTTGCAAAATAAAATATGTCCAGATAAATTAGACACTCATCAAAGAAGAAGGCTCCATATTGAGTCTGCTAGATACGTCATTATAGGAGACTTCTTGTTTAGGAGATCTATCGATGGTATGCTACTTCTCTATGTGAACAATGAGGAGGCACACAAATTGTTACAAGAGACTCAAGGATCTGTATGTTGAAATTACTAAGACAACTGAGAGGGGGGGGGTGAATCAGTTGTTACTATGCTTAAACAATTTATGACTTATTCAAACAATTTTTAATCTCTTGCAAGTGACCATCAATATTATACAAGATATGAACAACATAAATAATGAACATCAGTCACACATAAGATATACACAGAGACATATTTTCATGAGGAAACTGATAAAGGGATAAAACCTCTTCTTCTTCGAATGATAGGTAGTCTTTTAAGTTCTGTACATCATCTATCTTTGAGAACCAACTCAATGTGAGGCTACTACCTCTGTTTTACAAGCTCCAACTTGCTGAGAGAATCAACCCTCTTATTTCTCTAGCACCCACTAGAAGGAAGCATCAACTCCCTGAGTGTTCCAGCACCAAATGAACTTATACAAGCACCAACTTGCATACAAAAAACTCCGTGTTTTCCCTAGCACCACCCTGCCACCCTATTTTCTAGCCACAACTACATGGAATATACAACTTCCAATATTCAAGCACCAACTTGAATATCAGAGGACCACAGTCTTCCCTAGCACCACCCTACCTCCCTGATTATAAATAAATGATTGAATAACCAACAGTACAGGTATATCAATTCTTACCACTTCTTCTATGTTCTGCAATTCTTCTCTGCTTCACTATTCTTCTGCTCTATTCATACTTGGCTTGACTTTCTGTCTTTTTCTATCTGTTCTTTCTTTGTTCCTCTCAAACTCTTTGGTATATATTCATTCTTCTCTCTTCACCTTTTTTGTTCTATTCTACAAATATTCTTTGCTTCTGTCTGTTCATCTTCTGTTTCCCATCTCTGAGTTTCTTCTCACACTGCACATACTGTAATTTTTTCTTTCTTATAGTTCAACTCATTTTTCTAGTTAGAATAGCCAACCTCACACAGTCACTGCATATCTCTTTTATTCTCTCCCACCAATTCAGTTACACCTCGAATATCCAAGGAAAACGCCTCAACAACTGAATCTCCAAACATCCAAGAACTATGATTCAGTTCTACTAACTAAATCATAACTGAATAATTAACTGTGAGGTGAAACAATAGCCTTTCAATTAGATTTCCAAATAACCCGCACCATTATATTGCATCCGTAGGGTCTTACGTTTATCCCATATGCCCACTGGATGTGACCACACACTAAACATAAAGTGATTTCACGATTTCACATTTCGGAAATCTTGTGGTGAGACATCTTGACTCTCCCATTTCACAATCTCCGAAATGGAGCTTAGGTGTATAGCTCCTTCCTATCATATGACCATGAGCTGTGACCAAGTCTTTATTCAGAAGATGCTTCACGACTTAGGATTTCAGGAATCCTGTGAAGAGGTGTCTCGACTCTTCCAAGTCGCAATCTCCAAAATGGAGCTTAGCTACTAGTTCCTTCCCTTCTCGTGACCACTAGTTGTGAACAAGCACTTATCCATAAAGCACTTCACGATTCACGATTTCGGGGATCTTGGTATGCAGTTTCTCGACTCTCCCAAGTCGCTATATCCGAAATGGGGCTTAGCAAAGTGCTAACTCCTGCCTTCATCCTTCGACGAAATGACCTTGGCTATGACCATGGGTCAAACATTCAGGCGCTTTTCTTGTTAAATAAATGGTCTAGAATTTTAATGATTCGATGGTCTAGATCATTTCGCGACTTCGCATGTTGCGAGTTCCTGTGTCATATACCTTTGAATCCTCCAATGTGCAAGTCAGCGAAATGTCAATCGCTCACCATGTGTCCTCTAGCTTCAACGACCAGGATTGTCATCGCGATTTCACATTTCATGGAGTTGCAGGTTAGATCACCTCTATTCACCTGATTCACGAATTTGTGAAACTCCTCATCTTCTACCACATGTCCTTCGGATCGAATGGTCCCCCTGCTTTCGGTACTTTGTAATCATGCTTCACCTTGCACTTAAATATCATTCTCATTCTTCTGGATCCAATGAAGGTTGGTTCTCATGCTCAGATCTGATGCCTGAGATCTATTCTCCTCTTCTATGTGCTCCTCCTATCTAAATTCAGATCTAACGGCCATCGAGAATTCAGGATGGGTGAACCAATGATCACTGTTTCTCTTCACTGTTGAGCTTATGCTTCTGATCTTGCCACTTTCTCTTGTTTTTCATTGTCATGATGATTTCTGATCTTTCCATCAATGACAACATGAATACTCTTCCTTTTGTTTGTAAACATGACAACAATCTCCCCCTTTGGCATTGATGGCAACCCCTTGAAGAACCTGAAGGGCCGGACTATCCCCTGAACATCCAACTATAGCACTGTAGTATCCTTATCCCCTGAACATCCAACTATACCACTGTAGTATCCTTACCATTACCACATTTTCTCCCCCTTTGACATCAATGTCAAATAATAAACACGCTCCCTCTGAGATGTTGCAGTGTATTTCAAAGATATTAGATATGTGATAGGCACATACTCCCCCTAGAAACTATGAACGGAAGGACCAGAGCGATATTCATCAGAAATATAAAAAACATTCAATAAGTACTCCCACTGACAAGGTGAATATATTAGACGAAAGAAGATATAACTCCAAGCTTCTGACGAAGATATCCAAAAGGGGTCGCTGCTAAGTTTAGTAAAGATGTCAACTATCTGTTCTGTGGAAGGAATATAATTAAACTGAACAACTCTGTTTATAACTTTTTCTCTGAGAAAATGATATTTTATCAGTATATGCTTAGTCTTTGAATGAAGTACATGATTCTTAGACACACTAATGGCACTGGTGTTATCACAGTGAAGTGGGATAACATCAATATAAGTTACCTTCAAATTTTCAAGAGTTTGTATCATCCATAAAATCCGAGTACAACAATTAGAAGCAACAATGCACTCTGCCTCTATAGTTGATAAGGAAATAGATCCCTGCTTCTTACTAATCCATGCTACTAACGAGTCACCTAGGAAGAATGCACCTCCACCGGTGCGCTTTCTCTGATCCACACAATTTTCCCAATCAACATTGAATAAGTAGTTAACTGAATATTATGATTTCTAGGATACCAAATACCATAAGTCATTGTGCCCTTCAAGTATTTGAATATCTATGTTACAACTACTAAATGACTTTTTTTAGGAGCAGACTGATAACAACCTACCATTCCAACAACTTGCATTATATCAGGACGAGATGTTGTGATGTACAAAACACTGCCTATCATTGATCGATATGTCCTTTGATCAACATTAGGTGAAATGTCATCTTTACTGAGCTTGCAACCGACCACCATAGGTGTACTATCAGGGGAAGAATCTTCCATCTGAAACTTCTTCAACATTTCTTTCAAATATTTTTCTTGAGAGATAAATATTCATGTAGAACTTTGATTTACTTGTAAACCAAGAAAATATGACAGTTTGCCTATCATGGACATCTCAAACTCTGTTTTCATAGAGTTAGAAAACCACTGGACGGAGGAATCATAAGTGCAACAAAAAATAATGTCATCTACATAAACCAAAACAACTAGTAAATCATAACCTTCTGACTTAATGTAGAGATTGTTGTCAACAATACCTTTCTTGAACCCTTTGTCTTGTAAAAATTTGTCTAGTCTATAATACCAAGCTCATGGTGCTTGTTTCAGTCCATATAAAGCCTTCTTCAGCTTGCAAACATAATCAAAATTATCTGTCAATGAGAATCCTTCAGGTTGCTCCATATATACTTCTTCCTCTAAATCTCCATTAAGAAATGCTAACTTTACATTCATCTGATATACTTTAAAGTTTTTATGACATTAATATGCAAGAAACATTCTGATGGCTTCCAATCTTTCCACTGGTGCAAAGGTTTCATCAAAGTCCTATCTTTCAACTTTTGCATACCCTTTACAGACTAATCTAGCTTTATTCCTAACAACTTGTCCTTTTTCATTCATTTTATTCTTGAACACCCATTTGGAGCCTATTACATTCTTATCTTCAGGTCTAGGAACAAGCTTCCAAGTATTGTTCTTCTCAATCTGATCAAGCTCTTCATTCATAGCTCTAAGCCAATAATCATGCTTTCTAGATTCATCAAAATTTTTAGGTTCAATCATAGATAGAAAAGCAACTTGATATTGTTCCAATTCTTTAATCAAATTCCTTCTTGTCTAAACTCCTTTATTTATATATCTAATTATTTGATTTTCAAGATGATTCTTTCTAGCAATTCTGAGAGTTGGTTTTATTTCTTTCCGTTGATTTGTGTCAGCCGGAGTATTCATATCTTTATCTGATTCATATTATTCTCTTTTTGATCCTTGGACCTGTTCATATTCATCTTCAACTATATCTTCTGTTCTTGGTTCAACACTGCTTATATTTCATACCAATATTTCTTCATCAACTTTTATGTCGATACAATCAACCAATTTATGTAGCCTCTTATTGTAGCATCTGTATCCTTTACTGTTTATAGCATAACCTAAGAATATACCTTCATCATCCCTGTCATCATATTTGCCAATATTTTCATCATTATTCTTAATATAACATTTACTCCCAAAGACTTTAAAATGATTGATTGAAGCAGGTCTTCCAAACCATAGTTCACAAGGAGTCTTGTCACTGTGTGTCCTGAGATGAGATTTGTTAAGGATATGAATAGTTGTATGAATTGCTTCCACCCAATATGTCTAAGCAATATTCCTTTCATTCATCATTGATCTTGCCATTTGTTGAACTGATCTATTCTGCCTCTCAACTACTCCATTTTGCTGTGGAGTCCTT
>JASDQU010690025.1:65568-77857 GCA_032191745.1 Picea mariana
AGTCCATTCAAGATAGCATTCATTCCCTTAGAATTAAAGCTAAACACCGACTTATCATCCTTGGAAGCTAGCACAACAGGCTTTGTATATCTAGTCTCTACTACATCCCAAACGTCAGCACCTAAGGCCATTAAGTATGTTCTCATTCTAACCTTATAGAAGGAAAAATGTGTTTCATCAAACAAAGGAGGCTTAGTGGCTGAAGTCCCTTAATTAATTGTCAAGTTTAATCTTACAGATATACCTTTAAATAAAAGGAACCCACTTTGATACCAATTGTTGAAATTACTAAGACAACTGAGAGGGGGGGGGTGAATCAATTGTTACTGTGCTCAAACAATTTATGACTTATTCAAACAATTTTTAATCTCTTCCAAGTGACCATCAATATTATACAAGATATGAACATCATTCACACATAAGATATACACAGAGACATATTTTCAGGAGGAAACCCATAAAGGGAGAAAACCTCTGCTTCTTCGAATGATAGGTAGTATTTTAAGTTCTGTACATCATCTATCTTTGAGCACAAACTCAATGTGAGGCTACTACCTCTATTTTACAAGCTCCAACTTGTTGAGAGAATCAACCCTCTTATTTCTCTAGCACCCACTATAAGGAAGCATCAACTCCCTGAGTGTTTCAGCACCAACTAGACTTATACAAGAACCAACTTGCATACATAAAACTTTGTGTTTTCCCTAGCACCACCCTGCCACCCTGTTTTCTAGCCACAACTAGATGGAAGATACAACTTACAATATTCAAGAACCAACTTGAATATTAGAGGACCATAGTCCTTCCTAGCAGCATCCTACCTCCCTGATTATAAATAAATGATTGAATAACCAACGGTATAGGTATATCAATTCTTACCACTTTTTCTCTGTTCTGCAATTCTTCTCTGCTTCACTATTCTTCTACTCTGTCCATACTTGACTTGAATTTCTTTCTCTTTCTATCTGTTCTTTCTTTTTTCCTCTCAAACTCTTTGGTATGTATTCATTTTTCTCTCTTCACCTTTTCTGTTTTGTTCTACAAATCTGCTTTGCTTCTATCTGTTCAACTTCTGTTTCCCATCTGTGAGTTTCATCTCACACTGTGCTTACTGTAATTTTTCCTTTCTTACAGTTCAACTCATTTTTTCAGTTAGAACAACCAACCTCACACATTCACTGCATATCTCTTTTATTCTCTCCCACCAATTTAGTTACACCTCGAATATCCAAGGAAAACGCCTCAACAACTAAATCGCCAAACGTCTAAGAACTATGATTCAGTTCTGCTAACTGAATCGTAACTGAACAATTAACCATGAGGTGAAACAATAGCCCTTCGATCATATTTCCAAATAAACCTCACCATTGGATTGCATCCACAGGGTCTCGCATTTATCCCATATGCCCATTGGCTGTGACCACACACTAAACAGAAAGTGATTTTGCGATTTCGCATTTCGAAAATCTTGTGCTGATTTGGATTATTTTCGGCACAAAATGAGAGTGGAGATATAATAAAGAATTGCACAGAGATATCACATATATCTAATAATATAACATAAATATATCAGAGATGCAACCATAAACATAGATATACAATAATACACAATTTCTATTAATGAAATAAATGTACAGAGACTGTAAAAATACAGAGTGAAAGACTCGCTAGAATGGTGGCAACTTATCTTTGAGAAGATATGTGACAGCTACTCTCTTTCACAAGAAGATGATTACAATGAGGCTATGAAGGCCTTTTTACAATAAACCAGAATGCCAAAAACCCTATACATCCAAAAACCTAACCCTAGGAGATGAAGTGCCAAAAGTCATGTGGGCTCCGTTTGGGTAAGTTGGTGCATCAACTTCCCGGGGTCGTAACTTTTGCATACGATCTTCGTTTTAGGCGTATGATAGCTCGTTGGAAAGGTATCATAAAGGATATTAATTTTGTGGGATCTATTATGACTTTATCTATCATTGAGAACCTCTATCTCAAAAAATATTCATTTGGGCCCTCAAAATGGCCCCGGAAGTTAAAAACTGCTAAAAATAGTAAATTGCCAAAATTTCCAGAAAACTGTTTTGAGCCAGTTGGAAAAGGTGGGTGGCCACCAATATCCACCTGGATCATGTGGTGAGACATATCGACTCTCCTATGTCACAATCTCTGAAATGGAGCTTATTTGGTATAACTCCTTCCTCTCATATGACCATGAGTTGTGACCAAGTCTTTATTCATAAGACACTTTGCGACTCGCAATTTTGGGAATCTTGTGAAGAGGTGTATCGACTCTCCCAAGTCAAAATATCCAAAATGGAGCTTATATACTAGCTCCTTCCCTTCTCATGACCACTGGCTATGACCAAGCACTTATCCATAAAGTGCTTCGCGATTCACGATTTCGGGGATCTTGGTATGCGGTTTCTTGACTCTCCCAAGTAGCGATATCCAAAATGGGGCTTAGCAACGTGCTAGCTCCTCCCTTCATCCTTCGACGACCTGAACTTGGCTATGAACACAGGCTGCAAATTTAGCTTCTTTGCTTGTCAAATCAATGGTCCAGAATTTTAATGATCCGACAGTCTAGATCATTTCACAACTTCACATGTCGCGAGTTCCTGTGTCATATACCTTTGACTCCTCCAATGTGCAAGACTACGCAATTTCAATCCCTCGCCATGTGTCCTCTGGCTTCAACAGCCAGGATTGTCATTGCGATTTCACATTTCATGGAGTTGGAGGTTAGCTCACCTCTATTCCCCTGATTCACGAATTTGCAAAACTCCTCATCTGCTACCACGTGTCCTTCGGATCGAACAATCCCCTTGCTTTTGGGACTTTGTAAGTCCGCTTCACCATTCACTTAAAGATCATGCTCATTCTTCTAGATCCAATGATGGTCAGTCCTCGCACTCATATCTGATGCCTGAGATCTGTTCTCCTCTTTTGCATGCTCCTCCTGTCTAAATTCAGATCCGACAACCATCGAAAATTTAGGATGGGTGATCCAACAATCACTGTTTCTTTTCACTGTTGAGATTAAGCTTTTGATCTTGCCATCAATGACAACATGCATACTCTACCTTCTGTTTGTAAACATGCCAACACTACAAGTTCTGTTATTCATGTAGGAGGTCACTTTTCTGCTAAAACCACCACTTTTAAAATTATCAAGAAATGGTACTATTGGCCTTCAATCTTTCATGATTCTTATAATTTTTCAAGATCTTGTGACAAGTGCCAGAAGTTTGTTGGGAAATAAAGTCTTTCTTCTATTCCTTTACAACCTGTCCTCCCTGACTTTCCTTTTCCAAAATGGGGTTTGGACTTTATTGGTCCTATTAATCCCCCATCTTTAGCAGGGTAAGTTTTTATCTTGACAACCACATACTATTTTATGAAATGGACTGAAGGTGTCCAACTTAAGCATTCGCAGGATGAGTAGGTGATTTATTTTCTTGAAACTAATATTTTTTTCCATATTTGGTATTCCTTTGGAAATTATTACTCACAATGGTACCGCTTTTATTTCTGCTAACCTGACCCAATTTTTAGCTAAATTAGGGGTTAAAGTTTTTACCTCATTAGCTTATTATCCTCAAGGAAATGGGTAGGCCAAGTCTATGAATACGAATATGGTTAGAATTATTAAAAGGCTCATTGAAGGTAATCCTCATCAATGGAACACCCTCCTCACATACGCCCTTTGGGAAGATTGCACTACCACCAAGGTGAGCACTGATTGCACTCCTTTCCAACTTGTTTATGGTCAAGAAGCCATTCTGCCTACAGAGCTAGAATTTTCTTCTCTAAGGTTAATGTGAGAGGTTGAAGAATTAAATTCTTCTGATGTTTCTCAAAGAATGTATGCACTCTTGGATTTAGAGGAGCAAAGAACATTTGACTTGGATAATATAAAGAGAAGACAACAAACTGTTAAAATATGTTTCAATAAAAGTGTCAAGGCTGTCAAATTTAAGGTCAATGAAAAGGTATTGTTGTGGGATTCAACTCATACTGATAGAGGAAGACATTCAAAGTTCCAAAAGTTATGGTTGGGTCCTTTTAATATCGCTTTTGTATTGGGCGCAAATTCCTATATCCTAAAAGACTTACAAGAGCGATTGTTCTCCTATATCTCCAATGGTTCACACCTAAAACATTATGTGGAACCAACTTGAAGTTTAAATGCTGTATGTAAATTTTTCTGTATTATAGTTTGTTTTATTTTCTTTGATTTTACATTTTTGTTATTTCATTTCAGCTATTTTTGTTCTTGCTATTTTGTTTCTTTTTTTTGACTTCATTTCTTGTCGAAATAAAATGTTGGATCAGTTTTTCCACAAAGATGCTATTCTGCAAAGTATTGTTAATCAATAACAATCAGGTTACACAACTGTTATGATGTTCCCATTGAAAGAATCATTTAAATTGTTATATTCTTCAACTATTGTTTTATAAGATGGTTGGTTTTATCGCTTTTCTTCTTTCCTTTTCTTCTATCCACTCCAAGATTCAAAAGAGCATACCAGAAAATTTTTCTCCTTGAAGTCAAGAATTATTTTACTATGATTAATCAAATGATTATGCATACATGGATAAACCCCCTCATACTTAACACTTTCCATGAACTATTCCCCAAATCCCAGTCATTTCCCCTTAAAATTGCTCACTTCCCCCTATTGCATAATCATTCTGATGTATATCTTCTTGATCTAATGGTTACATGGTCTACGAAACCAGATATTCTGAGTTCTTAATCTTTTGGAAATAGATTTCCCTGTGGATTCACCAGTTTGTTGATGATTAAAATTGCAACGATGAATTATGCTAGCAAAGGATTGCTAAGCTCTATTATTTAATTATAATAATAATATTTAACTAGTAGGTGGGACCCCTTTGTTGACTAGAGGCACAAAGATAGATGTATTACACTTATATGTTGTTGTTGTTATGATGTTTTCTACACAATCCTATACAGTTGATGATGCAGTCTTGGTTTCATTTGATATGATGACATGGTTGGTTGATGCATTGTTGCTAAACGCTGTTGATATCCACCTGCAATACAAGGTAGTGCTATGGGGATTATTTGTTTACATGTGGTATGTTATGGTATGATATAACATTGGTTAGTAATCTTGTATATGATTTATGAAAAAGATAGTATGATGATATGGGAGCTAGCTCAAAACAAAAATGGAAAGAAACTATGGATAAGTCCTAAGGCCATGGTAAAAAATTGCATATAAACTTTGAATGTATATACACATTGTTACAAGTGGTGGGCCTAGCTTCTATACTATGTGATTTTGTTTAAAGGATTATATGGGAATCGCATATGGTAACGTTAACATATGACTATTATTGTGACATGTTTTGGGTGGTGAACTATAAAATGGATATGGCATCAAATCTATACAATATATATGGAATCTAATCTATACAATAGATATGGAATTGAATTATGGAATGGTTATGGTTTGAATTTAATGGTTGATGTTATGTTAATGGAATGGCTCGTACATGAAAATGAATAGGGCCAGGTGAGGAAGCAAAGTGCATTTACTGCATGTCACTCCAAACCACCCTCGATCCTGTCACCCTAACATAGTTGTATTGTTTCTCTATTGGTTGTGGAAGCTCCATAATTTCAGGTTTCGAAGGGGAAAACTTGAGCCAACTCTTCATTGAAGTGATTTTCATAGGTATGGCTCTTTTCTTTCTATCCATGATGGACTCTCTATATTATGAATCAAATGGTGGCTCAAGATTGCATGGGTTCTGTGTTTGTATTGAGTTTTTTACTGAGTATCGATATTGTGTTATGGTGTTCTCTATGATTACTATGGAATGTTGGCATTTTGAAGGGAAGTAATGGGTGTTATTCATTGTAAAGTCTGCGCATTGGTTATTATTTTAAAAGAAAATGGTGGCCAAAATGTGGTTTATTCTGGTTCTCTATGAAATAATGTAAATAGTGCAACAAGTTTGAGTTTTATTCACATGGGTTTTTACCACCAGTCTGGGTATGAGTTGTTGTCAACCCTTTTTCATCTCGATTGATTGTTGTGATTCATTCTCTAGGTTGCAATGCAACCGTCGATAGTGGTGTGGTTTTTTTTGTTTAAGCCTTGAGCTATTTTTCGTATGGATTGTTCTTTGCTATCATTATTCCTGAAAGCATTCCACAATCCAATCTTTTTTTTCCCAGAATATAAATGGAGGCCAGTGTATGTATTGAGTGGCCACGAGTTGTGCTCTGGAATTCTTTTCAAAAGAGTTTTAACATTTGTCTCTTCTATAATGGCTGATTGTTATGTTGTGAAGCCGCACTGTCAATTATTTTCGAAGGTTATCGACCTCATGGTTGTTGGAAGAGACACAATATCTCTATGTTTTTGAGGATTCTTTATTATTAAATCAACCCTTGTTTCCTTTCTGCAATAAATTTTTAAGAGGTGTTTGTGTGGGACTAGGTTGTTGAGCTCAAATTGTCATGTTTCTATTTGGGCATTCTCCTTATGGATCTATTAAGATATTTGGGTTATAAGTTGAAAGAACTATGGTGTTTTCAAAAGAGCACCACTCTCTGTTCTTCCAAGACTATATCTGTTTACTTGTGGTTTCTTCTCGGTGGTAGATTCTTTAGGAGGTAAAAATATTATGAGTCCTCTGTGTTTTCAAAGGTCAAGCAGACTTTTGTTACCTCTCTGAAATAAAATTTTATTGAGCCCGACTTGCTTCTATTTTTCCTTGGGCACCTTTTGGAGTTTGTCAAGATTTTGGTTACCAGTTAAATGAATGTGGTATTTTTTAAGAGAAAATAGGATCTCTCACTTCAAAGAACATATCATGGTCGAGTCTCTATGTTTCCTCTCTGTGATGAATTTATTTGAACAGAAAAAAGTATGGTTTACCTACATCTCGAGAGCTTTCCCTTTGGTCGATTACGGTATTTAAACTCATTACTGTGTTGAATCATAGAACATTCGTGATTCCAATTGAGTTGTAAAGGAACATGTGTGTATGATCGATGCATCAAATGTGATCTTGGTCCTGTCAATTTTAAAAGAGACACATGTGTGTTGATATGGTTCTGTTCTCTTCATACAACATATGGCTCTATTTATTATCGAAAGTTTCTTTTGGAAGGAAGTCTGTATATGTCTGATGAATGTGGATCTCAGGCTCATAGCTACATGTTTTGGGTTAAGTGTTGTGGTTGAATTAATATTGGTATCGATGACTATATCATTGAAGACCTGTGTGTATGTTTGGTTCATTAAACATGCTCTTAGTTCTGTTCAGATTTAATAAGGTACTTGTGGGTGATTAAATCGGGCTTGATTATTGTTCGATGAAAGTTGACTTTTGATTGTTAATCCTGGGTCTATTATTGTTTGATTTCCAAGGATGAATATTGGATATAGATAATGGGAATCACTATGCATATTATGTTGTTTTAAAAAGAAGAGGTCAACATTAAAACATACATGATTGTGATTCGAATAGTTATAATGTGACCGTGGAATTGGAAATGGTAACTACATGGTTATTATATAGGATGCACAGATTGATATTAATTGAAGTATTTTGGGAAATTAAATTGTTTTATGGAAGACAACAAGCAATCTGTATGCAATTAAGGAACAATTAAATCTTTTTGGTCTTGGAAGTGGATGATTTTTGGATTATAATTGGAACAAAGTTATGATTGATGTTTGATTTAATTATTTTATGAACAATATCCGTATAATTCCCTCTCATTTTCTGAATTTTCTCTCATTATAAATCCCCTCACGATCCCAAATTCATTTTGCACGCCATGTTCACTAAAATAAAATTAAAAAACTGTATGAAAATGATAAAAGATGACACAGAGATAGATGGCATATGATGTATTTCGGTATTGTTTGCACAATCAGTTATTTAATGAATTGTTGAGAAGCACTCATGTTATTCCTCCCTGTCATGATATCACTTTTTTGCTTATTACAATTCCCCCAGATATCCCATGAACCCTACTTCACCCCCTGCTCATTTGACAATTATTAAATATTTTTTATGGATTGGATTGCATGGGATTGATGTTAATTTCTGAGCCAAACTGATCCAAAAAGGATGCATAGAAGGCTAAGAATAACATAGAAATCACATAGGCAACACAGAACACTCATAATGGCTCCATCATATAGAGAAAGGGAAAAAAATTCAAAGTTCCCAAAACTCAGTGAAAATGGCATGATCATGAAGAGCGCATCGCAAGATTTCTAATGGCACAAACAACTAGTCAAACAAAGTTACGGTTTGAAATATATTCACAGTCAAAGTTGCAGTCAAATAGGGCCAGTCAACAGGGGACATATCATCATCCATACTTTTGACATCAACACCTAACATGGAAGGGTGATGTCATTGTACGGGCTGTTGACATCAGCATGCCATGTGGCAGCACCAGAGGCTGCCACATGTCACCCGCAAATGGGATTTTTAGGGGTCCATTTGGACCAATATAAAAGTGCCACATGGCACCCCCAGGAGATGCCATGTGGCACCATCCAGGAAGCACTACGTGTCATTATAGAGTGACAGGGCAGCCACTTCAACATACAGGTGGGTGTATTAGTGGGCGCCATGTGGCCCAATCATCGGGCAACACCTGGCAACCCGAAAATGTCCAATGTTGGCCTGTGAATGGATTTTGTTTAAAAAAATATATGGCGGGTCCACCAAATATGGTGGACCATGCCAATATTATCAGTCGGTAGAAGTATCGATAGTGGGTATGCTATAGTTAGCAGAGAAAATATTTCAATGGATATATATACAAACCAATGTCCAAAATGGAGTCTGATGGGTTTGACCCCGGAACCTGCGCCTTACCCAATGCCTTTACAACTCCGCCATAACCAATGCACCACCAATGCCACTTGTTATATCCGCTAGTATTCATTATTTAAAAAGTACAATCCACCCAGATTCGAGGGGAGGTACGACCATACCATATGATTGCGGGCATGGTTTACGAGGCAAGGACTATCATAATCGCAGGTTGCAGAGGACATGGAAACCGAGACAAAATTCTTCTTGGGCTTGGGAGTGCCAGAGTCATATCAAAGCGTCGAAACAATAATTTTTGGGTAATTCGACGCCACGAATCTAGTGGTGATGTCTTTTTTCTGATCTGAGCATTATTTCTGCAGCTTGATTTCATAATGAGGTATATTCATGTATTTTCCAAATGTTTTTGCTAAGTTAATCAAAGAGCCTAGCCATTTGAGAGTAGGACCCAGAAACATAGTCCACCAGGGAAGAACTCCATTATCAAGTTTTTGTTCATATTTGATGCTTATGTCTCTTCATTTCTAAGTTTTCCCTTCTTTAATGGTGCACTTTAATTTATGTTCATTTAATACAATTCTTTATAAGTCACGATGATAAGATCCCGGATCATGTTGGTATCAAAGCAATCATATTTGACTTGAATTGTTGAGTGTGAATTCTTACTAGGGCCAAGCATAAGTAGGGTGAAGGAAATTTTAATACTTTCAATCCTGAAGTTGGCCGTGTATCCAGAAGGAAGAAAATGGCAGAAGAGGACAAGTGTGATGAACGGGAGAAAAACTTTCACATGGTATTTTATTGCATGCCAGAAATGGTTGAGCGAATGTATGGAGATTATGAGAAAAGGATGAAGAATACATGGAAGAAAAAGGAAGCACATGCATATGATGATGCTTCAATAAACCAAGGGGTTGGAGGATATCCTCCCGAGCCTTGGTCTTCACCTTCAAGTTCTAGTTCTTTTTCCTCTGATCATTCTCATCATTCTAGTCATAAAGCATCTTTTAAGAAACCATTATTAAATCTTGATGTAAAATTTTCTTTACCTATGTTTAATGGAGATGCTAATCTTGAAAAGCTAGATAATTGGATCCGACAAGTTGAAGTGTATTTCCGTGTCCAACATATTGATGAAGAGGAAGTTAAAGTGCAACTGGCTTCTCTTCGGTTGGAAGGCACCACTCTCGTATGGTGGGAGAGAAATATTTAGGAAAAGGGTAAGTGTGGTAAGATTCTTTCCTCATGGGGAATTTAAATCAGTGATAAGGAAGAAATTTTATCCATTAGGATATTTACATAAAGCAATGATGGAATGTCAAACTTTAAGGCAAAGTAAAGGACAAACTGTACAAAGTTTCACAGAAGAATTTAGGAAGAAATCTCTTGCATTGAAAATTCCTTTGGATTCTTATGAGACTTTAATGAAGTATATTGGCGCACTTCATAGTTATATTCAACATACTTTTCTCTTGTTTAACCCCACTAGTCTTGACGAAGTTCATGTGCAATCCACTCACCTTGAGAACAGGGGGAAACATGTTCAAGAAGATCCCACAAAGAAACCTTCCAATTTCCCACATAAGACTTTTAAGAAGTTTAAAAGGAAGGACAAGAAGATTGTTATAGTGATGAGAGAAGGAGGAAAATCATATTGCACTCATTGCAAGAAGAGCAATCACGATGAAGAACACTGTTGGAAACTGCNATCCGGAAAAAAAACGGAAACAATTCGGTGGAAAGGGGAAGACAAAGACCATTGCTACGGTACAACACAATCTTGGTTCTAATTCAGGAGATGAAGGAAATATCACAGCGGTTTGAGTACAAGGTAAAGATTCTCTCCATGCTAGTTCTAGTTCCAATGATGAATCTCATGTTGATGAATGAAAGATGAATGAGTTATTTCACATAAGAGTTGTATCTAAACATACTAATATAGATACATTATTTGATCCGGGTTCCCAAGTAAACTTAATATCTGAAGCACTTGTCAAGAAAATGGGTCTTGAAACAAAACTACATCTGAAACCTTATCCTCTTGGTTGGGTATGTGACAAAGAAAAACTTAATGTCACCAAACAATGTAGGATCAAATTTGCTATTTCTTCAAAATTGATTGATGAAGTGGATTTGAATGTTGTACCACTTGATATATGTGGCATAGTGTTGGGAAGTCCTTATATTTATGATAGAAAAGTAGTCTTCTTTCATCATGAGAACAAATACCACCTTACTAAGGGGGGAGTGGAATATATTGTTAGAGCTCATAGCATGAGGGTAAATACAACACTTGTTAGTGCAAGGAAAATGAAAAGACTCATAAACACTAATAAGAGATATGTACTCATGGTCGTCAGAGAGAAAGATGTTGGGACATATGACACTTTCGAAGGGTGTGATCCATCCCATAAAAAATAATTAATTGATATTGTTTCTAAGTATGATGATATTTTTTAGGAACCAGATGGATTACCTCCTAAGAGGGAAATCCAACATGAGATATATATTCAACAAGATTCTCCTCTTCCTAATGTGGTCATGTACAATATGTCAGTTGTGGAGATGAAAAATATAAATAAGCAGGTATTGAGCTTATTAGATCAAGGGGTCATCAAGCCTAGTTCATATCCTTGTGGTTCCCTGATCGTGATGGTGCCAAAGAAATATGGCACATGGAAAATGTGTGTCGATTATCGGGCCTTAAATAAAATCACGGTGAAAATCGATACCCTCTTCCTCGCATAGATGATTTACTTGATCAATTGAAGAATTATGTCTATTTAACTAAGTTGGATTTGCACAGTGGATATCATCAAATCAGAGTCGCAGAACAACGTGCATGGAAAATTGCCTTTAAACCCAAACAGGGATTGTTTGAGTGGTTGGTTATGTCATTTGGGCTTTGTAATGCTCCGACAACTTTCATGCGTGCGATGAATGATGTATTCAGGAATTTCATAGATGACTTTGTGATTTTATATTTAGACGACATTATTGTTTTTAACGGGACTTGGGATGAGAATGTGAGGCATGCAAAGCAAGTATTGGATACTTTGCAAAGGGAAAAGATGTATGTAAAATTGTCTAAATGTGAATTTGGCAAGACTACACTTGTATACTTAGGTCATATTGTAGGAGGAGGACAATTGAAAATCGACCCTTCAAAATTTGATGTAATTGTAAATTTTCCTAAGCCAAAAAGTGTAACCAAAGTTCGAAGCTTCTTAGGTGTATTCCAGTATTGGAGGAGATTCATTCCCAACTTCTCCTTTAGAGAAACTCCTCTACATGTCTTAACCAGTGTGAAGAACACTTTTCAGTGGGAAGGAAAGAAACACAAATATTTCGACACTTTGAAGGGGAAGATCAATACCATACCAATATTAAAATTACCAAATCTTCAAAAACCTTTTGAGATCGAGACAGATGCCTGTTGGAC
>JASDQU010690026.1:6067-33446 GCA_032191745.1 Picea mariana
CACCACATATGTGTCCGATAGGTCAACCACATAAAATGTGTCTCTCACTGTGTAGTTGCCTAACTTCATCCCTAAGTTTGGAATTTTGTCTAGACACTCTACTGTGTGGCCATCTGCTACCGCAACATCAAACCCCTCAAACTCCTTTGTCTGAAGTGCCCGTCTCGATACTAGTAAAGCATCGATGAAGTTGTGGGTGGCCCCACCATCTATCAGGGCGATTTCCCATTTCCCTTGAATAATCGTTCTGAAACGGAGGGTATCATATATGGGAACACCGGAAAGGGTCGCTATGACTCCTCCCTTTGATGGTTTCCTCCTGTTATCCTGCTTCGACGGTTGTGGGACTATTGGAGGATGGGCTCCTACCGGTGTCGGTGGTCTATGGGGAAGCTGCTCCTCTGTTGGTGTTGACTCCTCCTCTGAACTAGTGGATCCATTGTCTTTCTCCTCCTCCTCACTGTCCACATTGTCTGCTGCTACCTCAATATAATGAATCTCTCCCTTGCCCATGCACCTGTGGCCTGGGACCCAAGGATCTCTGCAGCTAAAGCAAATCTTCTTCCTCATAATATCTCACCTAGTTTCCTCATCCAAATTCTCCTTTCCCTTCCATTCTCTCTGGAATGGCTTCCTGTCTTGATCCATTTGGGGCACAAATGGTTTGGAGAAAGTTTTAGTCTTTGGCACTGAGTCTGCCAGATATCGAATGTGAAGGATGGCATCCTGCAAAGTAGGAGGCCTGTATGCCTTCACCCATCCTCTTAAAGGCTCTGTGAGTCCTTCTATGAATAGAATGATCAGCCTGGGTTCTGATATATCTGTTACTGCCACAGCTACCCACTGAAACTCTGTAATGAATGCCTCTACTGTGCTAGTTTGTCTCAACTGGGCTAGATCCCTGAAGTGTATCTCGGGATCCTTCCTGTCAAACCTATCCATGAGCCTATCTATAAAATCCCTATAGGAGGTTATGTGACTGTGACCTAATGTCACCAGTCCATGATACCACCACTCGTGTGCCTCACCCTCCAAGTGTAATGTTGCGAAACTGATGGCCTCTGTCTCGGTCATCCGGTTGAGCTTGTAATATGTGTCTAGCTTATGTACCCAAGCTCTGGCGGTGTATTTGGATGATCCATCGAAAGAAGGTATGGTGAGTTTACCAACTTTTTGAATGAAGTCAATGTTATGCCCCTGCTGCTACTGCTGTTTCCCTCCCCTCTGTGGCTCTCTAGGACGGTTCCTGACTCTTAGTCCACAATACTCGACTAGGGTCATGTCCTGTTGAAAGTCATGGCCCAAGGCCCTATACTCTCTCTGATAATCTGCAATGTCCTCTGCATGTGTGGCTGGTCTCTATGCTATCGGTATATGTGTTGCTACCGGGGTTTCCCTCTAGAAATTGGAAAACAATGGACGTGGAATCCTACTCGCGAAGGTATATGTGCGAGTGGGTGACTGGGGTCTACTGCCTGCCCCTGAGTTCCCATGCGCTGCATGTGGGCCTTGAGTGCCCAGAATATCTACCATAGCCAGTTTATCTGCTACCTGAGCCAAAGAATGAGACATGGTCCGCTGGCTAGCTAGCATGTCACTAATAATCCGCATGAAGGCTACATCTGGATCCATTGGGGCCTTACCACTGCCCTCTGGTCGCTCATACCTGTCACCTAGCCTCTTCTCTACATCGCGCTCCGCTGGTCGGTCTACTTCTCTAAGTGCCTCTTCCTCTTCCTCTGAACTGGGAGGAAAGGGAGGAATGTTAGGTCTATCCCTACTTCCCCTGTGTCGATTGTACGTGACATATTAGTCACCTTCATGCTCACGGCCATCTGGTTCTTTTGCTGCATTCATTGTCTTTAGTCATAGGCTGGCAGGACTAAAGCTTTGATACCACTGTAATGTTCTTGACTTGTCTAGTCTAGGAAACACTGCTAATGTGTGTGTAGGATCAAAGGTTTACAACATATAAATGATCATACAAATAATAAATGCGACAAAGGACTGCAAGTTTTTATTATGATATCTCTGTGGATTACAAAAATGGTCGAATGCGACTGAATACTGACAATACTCGACTAGATCAACATACAAAGGATCTTAGATGAAATATAAATAAGAAACTGCGACTGAATAACAACACTCGGCTAGATCAAAAGACAAAAGGATCTTAGCTGAAATACAAATAAGCAACTGCGACTGAATAAGAACACTCGGCTAGATCAAAAGACAAAAGGATCTTAGCGGGAATACAAATAAGCAACTAAAAGATAATAACTGGAATATGGGAGCATTGAAGAATGATGGAAGACCTGGATAATCTTCCTGGTGACTAGGGTGTGTCTTTCAACATCGAAATCAGCCAACTGGTGTCTTCCTCCTAGAATACACTGAACTATCTCTCCTGAGATGCACCTCTTCTCCTCAATGACAAGTCATAATCTGCATAATGATGAATTAAGTTGCTGACCCTTCCTTTATAGTTTTCCAAAACCCTAAATCATGCTGAAACCCTAAATCACTGCTGAAACCCTAATTCACTGTTGACTTCTATTTTTAGCTCATAATGACTTAAAATCGTTGTTAACTCTTGTTAGCTCAATGTCACTTTCCGAATATAACACCTATGACTGGGGTGACCTCTAGTAAAGCGTTGATAACTCTTGTTAGCTCAATGTCACTTTCTGAATATAACATCTGTGACTGGGGTGACCTCTAGTAAAGCATTGTTAACTATTGTTAGCGCAATGTCACTTTCCGAATATAACACCTATGACTGGAGTGACCTCTAGTAACCCTGTTTACCCCTCTTTGGCCCTGGCTATAGTCTAACAGGGTGGTTTAGACCATTAAGCCTCCTCTTCTGGAGCTCCTATTTGGAAAGGGACATTACATAATCATAATCACCTGCTCATCACACTCTGACTTCACTCTCCACTCAAGGCACTTTCTATCATGGATCCTACACAACCAAGGCATCTCAACGTCCATCAATCCACGACTGTCCTTGATGCCAATGATAAAATAAAGGACTCGTTTAGGAGGTCTCCCTGGAGGAAACACCTCGAAGCTCCAGTGAACACCACCATGTGTCAACAAGGGCTCTTGTATACTATTGCACACCACCGTGTCCTCCTATACCATCCTATATCTTGTATATGCTACTGGACCCAACACTCTACTAATGATGACTGAAACTACATACCAAGGTGTGTACATATACGTCATGTATCTGTCCACCCAATCAAAGTATGGGTATATCTCCTTGTGTCATGTTCCACAAGGAATTTTCTCAACTATATCCTCTGCAGCTAAGATTGAAACCTCTAATGAGCTCTCCAAAAGAAAGGGCACGTGATCCCTGCCATGCCAACTCAGAGTGGAATCCAAACTCTCCTCGAGTACTTGCAACTTGAAATGCTCATCCCTCTCAATATGTGTGGCACACATGCTCTCCTGTGTCACTGCTTCCAAAGATGATGGAGTCCCTGATATAGGTGGTGAAGAGCGTGCCACGCTCAATTGATAATGTAGCTCCTAAACCTCTCGGTCCATGCCCTCTACAAACTTGAGAGATAGGTCCTTGCCCATAAATAGTTGCAAGTAATTTGACTTCAGTTGTTCTAGTTCCTCCATGATGATGCGCAATTGGGAACTAGTGAATCCACCTACGATCTCGATGTGTCGCTCCTCCATCTGGGCTCTCCAAGAAATCTCCTCAATCAACCTACGAGATCCATCATTTCTGGTCAACACATGTGTAACCTGATCCTCAGTCACCAACAGGTGATCCTCCAAATTGTATAGTATCTAAGGCCTTTTCCCTATCTCTTCCAACTCACATGAGATATCATCTGTAAGAGTGCTCCCCTCATCCTCATAGTAGAAATCATAAGAAAGCATTAGATATGTCTCCTCATGAGAATATGTGATATGAGAGTATCTTAACATGAACCTGCGGTAGAAATTGGCAATACCTAAAAAGCTGCAGAGCTCTGTTAGGGTAGTTGGGGCTAGCCAATCCCGAATGACTTGGATCTTGGCTAGATCCACATTCACCCCCTGCTCATCAATAATGTATCTCATATATTGAACCTGGGTCATGCCAAAAGTGCACTTCTCCAAATTGGCACACAACTTGTGTTGTCGCAGTGTTTGGAGGACCTGTGGGATGTGGTGGAGGTTCTCTTCCCAGGTCTGGTTGAAGATCAGAAAGTCATCCAAGTAGACGACTACAAATGAGTTGGTGAATGGTCACAAGATTTCATCCATTAGTCTAATAAAGGTTGCAGGGGCATTAGTAAACCCGAAAGGCATGACCAACCATTCGAAAAGGCCTTCCTTGGATTTGAAGGTAGTCTTCCACACATCAGAGGGTTCGATTGGTAGCTGGTGATACCCAGACTTCAAGTTGATCTTGCTGAAATATTTCTCCCCCTTGAGTTGGTCCAGAAGGTCATCAATCCATGGGATCGGGTACTTATTCTGGACAGTGATCTTGTTCAGTGCCCGATAGTCACTGCAGAGTCTCCAAGTCCCATCCTTCTTCTGCACCAGCACGATCAGGCTCCCACAGGGCGATGAACTCGGTCGGATGTGAAATTGATGCAACAACTCCTGAATCTACCTCTTGATTTCGTCATTCTCCAGAACATAGCACCGATAGATTTTTCCATTGGGTAGTGGCACACCTGGGGTCAGATCAATGGGGTTCTTGACCTGATAGTGTAGAGGCACCCCTGCGGGGGAGGTGAAGATGTCCTTGTACTCCTCCATGACCTTATCCATCTCTTGCTGTCGTGCAGAGGGGACCTATAGGAAATCCCATCTATCGAACCTTCAACAACGCTATCAAGAAACATTTCTATTTTTGATCTAAAAGTTTCTTGCATAAATCTTTGTATTTTTGTATAAATCTCTTAGAAATACTAATGACCAAATAAATTATTCTACAAATTTGCAAAACAAACCATCCATCAAAATATTCTTCACGATATTCTAATTACTGGATCTGCGGTTGAGACAGAATTATTTGTTGTTATTAGTATTATTATTAATTTCAAATTTTGATATATTTTTTTCTCATTATTTAGAAGAAGTGAACGTTACGAAAGTTTTCGTTGGTTGCAAAACTGAATATCCAGGAACTAATTTCTAGAAATACTTGGCAAGAAGTAAATTATTTCAGGAAACTTTGTTCAGAAAGCAAATTGTTTCAGGAAACTCTCTTCAGAAAGTAAATTATTTCAGAAAGACTCTTTGAATATAGATTATTTAATAAATGTGCAATGCAGATCATTTATTTACAAAGTTTCATCAAATTAATGTTCAGGAATTTCATCAACATTTCGTGTACTTCCGAGGTGCATATCAAAATAATGCCTCTTACATAAAAGCTGGACAACATTTTTATCTATGAAAGAGTGGAACGTCATGTCTTATAAATAATTTCTCTTGTGATTCGTCTTATAAATAATATTTTATATGAATTATTTTCGTATATAGCGATTTCCATGCCACTTAGGCAAACCAACATTGGTCAAACTTGTGTCATGAAACCTCAATGTTTGTTTCTATTCTAAACTACCGTGTATCTGTGATTTCCTAGGATTTGAGCATAATTTTAATTAATTAAAGTACTTCCAATTTATCATAATTTTGATTCCTGATAACTTACATTTTCAGCGAATATCATGCCCATCATTAAAATAAATTTGAAAATTCTACAGTTTTATCCACGATATCCTTAGCATTCCAGGAAAGAAATTAAACCTCTTCAAACTCAAAATGAATAAAATCTACACGGGGAAATTCCACTGCATCATTTAATAAACAAGATCTATTCAGGGAAGGATCTTGATTAGAAAATTATTCAAGGACTTACAAATTACAGTGCCCCTGAGATATATCCTTCCTGTCTAGCTTCTTTTCCACAGAAAATGGGTAGCACTCCTGCATGCAGAATAAAATAAAATTAATTGTACATCCAAGTGAAAGATGAATAAAAAAAAACCTTGACATAAAAAATAATTTGCATAAATGGAAGTTTTAGCTTAGTATTTTCACATACAAAAGTGATTTCAATAAACACATCTGATTTTCCTTTCTTCATTAACCTTGCACCCAAAACTTAATCAATATGGAAGATCGGAACACACCACATATAGGCAATATATTCAGAACTCTAATCTCTATTATATTTATTGTAAGAGACGATAAATTCCTAAATTGAAAAACGGACCATCTCTCAAAAGTTTTCATCAAAATGCTGTTCAGGATCCTTTTCATCAAAATGTTGTTCAGGATCCTTTTTCAACAGAAACAAAAAATGACCCTGTAAAAATAAATTTAGATTAATTCTCTTTCCGTGTGAAAGTGCAGGATCCTTTTCATCAAAATGATGTTCAGGATCCTTTTTCAACAGAAACGGAAAATGACCCTGTGAAAATAAATTTAGATTAATTCTCTTTCCGTGTGAAAGTGAAAGAGTGATCAATAAAAAACCCTAAAATGGAAAATATTTTTGATGCAATCAAATTAAATATTGACACACAAACAGACACACACATGCATACAGAGATAATTAAAGATATAATTAGTAGTGGCTGGATGGACCCCATTAAGAATTAATCAGCGGTCAAAGTTGGCATACATGAAACTGAACGAAATGGATGTCCAGAAATTATATATTGGCGATCGTTTCCCTTCTTCTTCATCAACAAATAAATACTAACAGACAGACACAAATGCATACAGAGATAACAACACAAGGACTATACCAAACCAACACACAAACCATGCAAAGCATCCAGACTCAAACACACAAAGCATCCAAATGCAGACACACAAACTTGATTAAAGAAGAAAATGATAAGGTCCGCGTGAGCAAAGAAAACATAATGTAAAGCCACCGCGTAGATTTTTAACAACGGCCAAATGCAGAAAAAGCGCCTAAAAGATTGCTAGATTCAGATTAAAGAAAGACAGAAAAAGTGCCTAAAAGATGGCCAGATTTAGATTAAAGAAGAGAATGATAAGGTCTGCGTGGGCAAATAAAACATAATGTAAAGCCACCGCGTAGCATTTTTATAAATGGTCAAATTCAGAAAAAGCGCCTGAATTCAAATTTATGAACCAAACACTCTCGATCCAAGTCCAACTAATATTACGATGACATGTCATTGTTTGTTATTATGTCAGAAAGAAAATCATAAGATATTCTACCAGATGGGACTCTATCCACATAGATGAGGATGGAGGGTTGAGGCACCTTGGATGCTTCACATATCAGTCCAGGATGTTTCAGATTAAGGTCTTTCTTACGTCAAGATGAAGTTATTGCAAAGAAGTCACTATTGAGCATCAACCAACTTATTCTAACTATGTAGTAAATGTAAAGGTTTGTGATATATATGATTAATCATCTTTCCTCCTAAATTGCCATATAATTTATGCTTTCTCAAAACTTGCAATACTATTCTTTCATTCAGTAAATGAGAATATCATCTAATAAAATGATTACAAACTTATATGGGTACTCCTTGAGCACTCCATTCAGTAGGCACATGAAAATTGTTGAGACATTCGATATACCAAACAACACTACTATAAATTCATAATACACATATCTTGTCATGGATGCCATCTTGCTTAATAATAGCCTGACCTCATGTCAATCTTGAAAAATGTTATTGCACCTTTCAATTAATCAAATAAATCATCAATCCTTTTAAAGGATATTTGTTCATTATGGTGACTTTATGGTGACACACTTGGGCGTATATACCCCTTCTTAAAAAATTCTTCTAGTTGCATATGCAATTCTTTCAATTCTGGTGCATGCCCATTCTGTAAGGTGTCTTGGACACTAGGGAAGCTCATGGTACCAAATCAATAGCGAAATCATTGTCTTCTCAAAGATAAGCTACCAACGCCCGAGCTATTTTGTTACCATTCTGTCCGTAAGCATATTTCAGTCATTTGTTGTTAATGAAATGAAGTTTTACTTCCCCCACATCTTTGCATTTATGTGTATTTCTGTATTTCATTGTGTTCCTGCATAAATCCGGATTAGTGGTATTAGAGCAGTCTTCTCTTTCTCGATCCTTTTTTACATGTCCCCAATGATGTCGGGGTATAAGGAGTTAGGGCTTGATCTGGTTGAACCATTGCAAGATCACCCTCGCAAACCCCGACGGCTGCCCATGGGGGAAGAAAATAAAGATCACGGAGCAAGAGATCCTATCAAATTATTGCTCGAGGAGCCCCTCGAGAAACAAAGAAATGCGATGATGGACAACTTTTCCCATATCCTTCAACAACTGCCCAATGACAGCGCATCTACATCCAACAGCCACTCTGGAGGCGCCACTCCTTTTAAGGTACAGGTAAACTTTGACATTCCCATATTTGAGGGCCAAATAGATCGAGATGTCATTGATAGATGGTTGAATATGTTAGAAGGATTTTTCTCGGTTCATGACTTTTCCGACCGAGAAAGGATAATTTTTGCACTCCTTAAAGCCACCCCCCATGTCAAGGACTGGTGGGAAACCTACTGGGAGAAACAAAGCGAGGGGGAACCCTCTTTATTCTTGGTCGCATCCACTTGGAATTCTTTCCGAGACGCCATCAAGGAACAATATTATCCTGTGGGGAGCTATGAGGAAAAATACATACAATGGACCAAGATGTGCATGAGCTGACGAATCTGTTCCATACCTTATGCACAAAGTTGGGTATCAAATATTCAGAGAAACATTTGGTGTTAAAGTACCGCAGTTGTCTTCATAGATACATTCAGGAGGAAATGGATTTCCTCAACATCTCCTTTGTTGCTGCGGCATACCGGTATGCTGCCAAGATTGAGCAGAAGTTCAAACAGAAGAAACAAGACTTTGGGTATGCAAATCAGAAGCAAGGGAAAGGTACCCCCAAATTGTCAAACAAATGACCAAGACAAGGCGGGGTGGCCTAGGACAACCCGCCAAAGCCACAAGAAAAGAACAACACCACGAAGCCAAAAAGAGACACGAGGAAGTGGTGTGAGTTCCATCAGAGCTCCACTCACAACACAAGTGAGTGTCAGGCCAAGTAGTCAGTGGTAGATGATTTGAGGGCTTATGAATCAGATGCAGGCTCCGAATCTGAATCAGAACTATACAAGGGAAATGACAGGGGGAAGAAAATTATCGATGTGGAGCCCAACGCCATTGTTGCCACCACAAAGATTCAGAAGAAGGAACCAGAAGATCCAGAGGAGGCAGAGCGCCTCTTCCATTCCCAGATGTGGGTAAAGGGTTCCCCGTTGCAGTTCATTGTCGACAGCAGGAGCCAGAAGAACCTCATCTCAGTAGAGGTTGTGAAATGACTAGGATTGCCGAAAACATCACACCCACAACCATACACCATCAGGTGGCTTAACCAAGGATGGGACCTACGCGTCAACCAACAATGCCACCTTTTCTACAACATCAATCCCTTCACGAATGAGGTATTATGTGACATTTCTCCTCTTGATGTTTCTGAGGCATTATTAGGAAAACCATACTTGTGTAAGAGACATGCCATCTATGAGTCTAGGCCTTGTGCTATTATTATTACTTTGGGCAATAAGTTGTACATGATACTAGAAATAGCACCTCCTACATCCATCTCTTTGGTTACTGCAAGACAATGCAGTAAGCTCATTGCCAAACTCGGGAAATTTGTTTTCGTAATGATCCACCCTCAGGGAAAGAGGAAGATTGTGGCCACAACCTCCAGAGAGGGCCCCTTTGCATGACAACAACAGATGGATAAGTTCGTGGAGGAGTACGAGGACATCTTCACCTCCCCCGCAGCGGTGCCTCAACACTGTGAGGTCAAGCACCTCTTTGATCTGACCCTAGGTTCACTACTTCCCAATGGACCAATCTATCGGTGCTTTGTTATGGAGAATGACGAAATCAAGAGGCAAATTCAGGAGATATTGCAGAAAGGTCACATCCGACCAAGTTCATCACCCTGTGGGAGCCCGATCATGCTGGTGCAGAAGAAGGATGGGAGTCGGGGACTCTTGATTGACTATCGAGCACTGAACAAGATCACTGTCCAGAATAGGTACCTGATCCCATGGATTGATGACCTTCTGGACCAACTCAAGGGGGAGAAATATTTCAGCAAGATTGACTTGAAGTCTAGGTATCACCAGGTACCAATCAAACCCTCTGATGTGTGTAAGACTGCCTTCAAATCTAGGGAGGGCCTTTTTGAAAGGTTGGTCATGCCTTTCGGGTTGACGAATGCCCCTGCAACCTTCGTGAGACTAATATAAGACATGTTTAGACCATTTACCAACTCATTTGTAGTGGTGTACTTGAATGACATTCTGATCTTCGAAAGACTTGGGAAGAGCACCCCCACCACATCCAACAAGTCCTCCAAACACTGTGGCAACACAAGTTATGTGCCAATTTGGAGAAGTGCACTTTTGGCATGACCCAAGTTCAGTATCTGGGATACATTATTGATGAGTGGGGGGTGCATGTGGATCCATCTAAGATCCAATTCATTCGAGATTGGCCAACCCCAACCACCCTAACAGAGCTCTACAGCTTTTTGGGTCTTGCCAATTTCTACCGCAGGTTTGTGTTGGGATTCTCTCGTATCACTTGGCCCTTGAGTCAAGTCACCAAGGGAGGAGAAAAAGAAAAATTATTTTGTTTCAAATCTCAACAGAAGGAGTTTGAATATTTGAAGCATCGCCTCTGCTCTGCACGAGTGCTCACATTACCAGACTTGCAACAACCATTTGAGATCACGACATATGCCTCATACTATGATATTGGGGCAGCCCTTACTCAACAGGGGCATCAAGTGGCATATCACAGTGAGACACTCTCCGACACAGTCCGGAAGCATCCAACTTATGACAAAGAGATTTAATCCATTGTGTAGGCTTGCCGACAATGGAAGCATTACATTTTGGGAAAGGAAACGATCATCCACACAGACCACCAACCCTTGCAATTCATACAGACACAAGGGAAGTTGTAGAATGATCGCCATCAGAAGTGGTCCACATACCTGCAACAATTCCATTTGAACATTAAGTACAAGAAAGGAAGCACCAATAATGTTCCAGACAGCCTCAGCCCACCACCTATCATGGCACTAACCATGGTTCTCAACTCTTGTGGGCACGAGACTTCCGATTGACCGCTTCTCTACAAAGCTGATCCGGAATTTGGTCACACATAAAACACGCTCTTGGAGGGTAAGAAATTTCCTAATTTTCACCTCCAGGATGCCCTGCTATGTCACCTGAGACACCTTTGTGTTCCTTCAAGCGAGCGTGGAAATATGTTTTGGGAGGCGCACTACAGTCGGGTCACTGGGCATATCAGGGTCGAGAAAACCGTGGGAGTATTGCAGAAGTATTTCTATTGGCCGAACCTTCGACAGAATGCCAGGAAGTGCATCAATTCCTGCACTGGTTCTGCCATTTCCAGACCGACCATCAAGAAGCAAGGCCTCTATACTCCATTTCCTACCCCTAGTCGACCTTGGGAATCCATCTCCATGGATTACGTGCCGGGCCTTGCTTCTACTAAGCATGGAAATGATAAGTTTCTGTGGTCGTCGACATATTCTCGAAGATGTCCATTATGATGGCCTGCAAGAAGAATATCACAATAGAAGACAATGCTAAACTCTTCCTTGAACGACTGTGGGTACACTTTGGGATCCCATAGTCTATCGTCTCAGATCAGGACAGCAGGTTTCTCAGTACATTTTGGTCCAACCTCTGGTCGATGCTGGACACCAAGCTCACCAAGTCCACATCTTTCCACCCGCAAACTGATCGCCAGACAAAGGTCTTCAACCAGATGATTGTACACATTTTGGGCATGTACAACTCAAAGAATCCATGCACAAGTGATGAGAGCCTCTCCTACATACAACACAGCTACAATCGGGCTCTCCATAGATCAACCAACCACATCCCCTTTCAGGTGGGCTTGGTATTCCAGCCACTATGTCCCATTGATGTAGCCATGCCATTTGCGGCAAATCGGGTAGATTCAACCCATGTCTAGTCTGAGGCTTACAAGGAAAACAAATTCATTTTGCACATTCAACACATTCACCAACAGGCTCATCACATCTTGAACAAAGCCAATTCTAAGTACAAGTAGCGACATGATCAACATCGGGTGCCACACAAATTCCAGGTGGGTGACAAAGTGTGGCTACAATTGAAAAAGGAGCGCCTCGCTTGACCCTACCGCAAGATTCACCTGCTCCAATATGGGCCATACACCATTACCAAGGCTATAGGGGACAATGCCTCTGAGCTCAGTATTCCACCATCCCTTGGTCTGCACCCAGTTTTCAATGTGGAATGCCTTCATCCCTACTTTCCACCTCTACTGGACACATCCGACATCGCAAAACAACTCACACCAACATAGTTAAAACTAGATTGCATGGAACAAGCCACAACTGATTGGATTATGGACACATGGATCAAGAACACCCACCAACAGAGGATCCAACCATATCGAGTTGTCAAAGAAGGCCAACTCCTTCACCAGAGAAAGTGGCTCACCAGGGACCAAGTTCAACAGAAGTTTCCTCATCTTATGGAGGAACTCAACGCAATGGGGACCATTTCTTTTCTAAGCAACGAGGAATGATCCAACTAGATATTGGTGGCCACCTGCCTATTCCACTTGGACCCACACCATTGTTTCTTTTAGTTTTTCAATTTCCTTATTTGTAGCACAATTTACTGAATGTCAACAGTTTTTCGGGTCCTGAACTTCCGGAGTCGTTTTCATGCCCTAGATGACGTTATTTTGGCATCAATGCTCCGTAGAATATGAGTCCATCCCAGACTCGATATTCGCTATCAGAAGTGTATTCCTTGGATATATCTTTCTAACGATCTATTGTGTGCGTCAAACGGAGATAGTATGCCAAAGTTAAGACTTAGGGAAATTGATGTACCAATTTACCTCGATGGGGTCCATATTCTGGCATTTCATCTCCTAGGGTTATATTTTTGGATGTTTAGGGTTTTCCATTATTTCTCAATAATATATAGGCCTTTGAGCCTCATTGTAACACAAATTTCATAGGCCAGTAGCTTCCACATCTCTTTTCAGAGATAAGCTACCAGCGCCCGAGCTATGTTATTTCCATTCTGTCTGTACGCATATTTTTGTCATTTGTTGTTAATGAAATGAAGTTTTACTTCCGCTGCGTATTTGCGTTTATGTGTAATTTTGTATTTCATTGTGTTCCTACATAAATCTGGATCAGTATAAGAGCATGATCTTCGAAATATGTGAAGGTTACCAAAGGGCCATCATCAGGGTTATTTCTGAATAACAAAAGTCATTCAAATTTCTTCCTCATTGATCATTTAGATATCTTTAGTGGCTATGATTTCCTTCTGTTGTGATTGAGTTTTAGAAGTGGCGGATGAGATTCACGATGTTAGATGAGTTTGGATTTATAAAAAGGAGTCATATTGATTGAGGAAGTTGAGTTCTGTGTATGCTGGGTCTATATCTCATTTCGGTTGAGTTGTTTCTTAAGAAACTGAAGTTCTGAGTGTGAGGAACGATTTCTTTAGGAGAAATAATGGGTCTATCTTTGTTGGAGAATTTCATTAGCTTCTACACTCTTCTATAATTGAGAGGTCGAGTTACCCTTCTTACAACAAATATTGTCAGCAGGTTGGAGTCTATGTATATGCAGGACACTACTTATTGAATAGAGGCCATACCTTCACACTAGGGAAGATATATTCATAGCAGATCCATCATTAGAGATTAAGCGCGGTATCTCCGTGAGTCCACAAAGTTTGGGTGCCTTGAGGGGCAAATTTTGAGTATTGTTTCCTTCCAACAAACCATAGACTCTCTGTTGGAATGTATGAACCAAAATCTAGAGGGATCGAGGTCTTTGTGGAATTCCAAGTCATTGGGTAAGAGACAAAAATTTACTATTGGGGGCCGAGTATTTATACCAAAAACACATATCATTGGCTACATGGGGTGAAGTATTCTAGTGCAGAACATATTTTATTGAAAGAGGTCGAGCGTTCCATGGTTGGGCGAACTATTATTTCCCAGGGATCGAATTTCTATTTGTTGGTTGTGTTTTTTTACTTGTGTTGGTCGAAATTGGTTGTGGAGGGAGAGATTATCGATTCTAGGGTCGATTTCTTAGTTGGAGACATATATTACTTCTCCAACACCGATTTCATCTTGCTGCTGGGTCACAAACTCAGTTAGGGAAGATTTTTCCCTCCTTGATTGGCCCAATTTCTTCTATTGGAGGGTCGAGTCTCCTTCTGCGCGGATTTGGTAGATGTTGGGGCTGAGCTGGGCTGAGTTCTTGAGTGTGGGGGTCGATTACTTACTCCTGGGCATATTTTTGTATAGTGGGGGGAGATTTCTTTCCATAGAGTGGTTGTATTCATTGTTGAGGATAATTTTCTATTGCAGGAGGTCGAGTTGGTTACTTTGTGGACTGGTACATTGCCATCAGAGCCGATTTTATCTTTTGAGCCCATGTATTCTCTGCTGGGTCGTTTCCCTTAGGAGGAGGATGATTCTTTACTATTGGGGGAGAAATTGAGTGCTATAGCAGGTCAAATATTAGAGGATTCTATTACATACCTGCTTATCTACCTCATAATTGATTTTTTGCTGGCTGATTTTTGTATTTACAGAACCTTCATTATCATCTGAGACTTGTTTCTACCTCTTGTCACCTACAGGCAGCATAATTATCATTATACTGGCAAAGACAACACAGAGAAATACACCAGAGGATGAATATCACAAGGGGCAAATTCTGGGTGGAAAACCCATTTTTACAGTAGTAAATGCAAGGAGATTTCTTGTTGTTACAGTCAACACGACCTCTAATTTCCATCCAAAACAATATCGACCTGGTGGCCACATCTTCAAGATAAATCTTGTGAGTTTGTTCTAATTGAATCAATTCTGATTTATAGAGTAATAAAAATTAGGTTGACCCTTACATATGTTGTGGGTTGGCCTCTGTTGTTGATAGTTAAATTGTTGTTATATATATAATGTATGGACTGCAACTTCTTGTGAAACCCTTTTTACCAACACATCCATAAACCATTACAGCAGTGAACTGTTTGACATAGTATCTATGCAACAAGTTAAGTAAATGTCCTAATAAAAATTAAAAAAATTCTAACGGGATTGGAACCGAACTTAGCATTGGGGCCTCGACTTCATCACTTCTGGGACGAAAATCCCACATAATGTCCGATTTTACATAGTTGTTTTCATCCGAGTTTCCCTCATTGGATGCTTGTATACGCTGTTGGGGAGGTCGAAGGTAGTGATAAACACCCACATAAGCATCACATGTTGAGTGACTACACAGTATTGTTGGGCACAATTTCAGTGTTAACAGGCCTATATACTCAGTTGTGAGCTACTATATCAGATTGCCACCAACATAACTTAATATATCAACAATTTCGGTGAGGAAACAACTTGAGGCACCACCCAATCCATGAATTAAGGAGATCGATACAGAGGTTTTTCACAGTGGAAAGACATCCACATCCTAGGTGTTTGACGAAAGTCAGCACCCAAAATTACCCACTGTTGCTACAACAACGAGGGGAAAATTGCATTAGTAGTACAAATTCTATATCAACAACTTAGGAAGTATATTACACAATTGGATTTGAGAAAGATGAAAACCCCGGAAGAACTTAGAGAGAAACTTGTGCAACCCTCGCAAGAGTATCAAAAAAATTTAACAACTTTTTTAGAACATCCATAGTGGTTCACAGAGGTGGTAAAAGGATCCAAAACCATTGATGAAGAAAAAACATCATATCAGGATGAGAACTTGGGAAAACCTCAGGTTGACTGTTTGGAGCATGTAGTTGGCCATGACAGGGATAACAAGCAAGAAGAGTATCGAGCAAGAAGAGTATCAATCCCCCATGATTGAAGTGGAAGGTAAGATTGATAACTAACCCATATCAATTTTAATTGATTGTCGAGCTAGCCATAGTTACATAAACTCTAACATGGTTGCAAATTTTTACTGGCAAAGGAGTAAGCATAAAAAAATTTGGATAGTTCAATTAGCCACAGGGGCTAAAAGGAAGATCAATGAGTTGGTTAAATATTGTCCAGTAGACATAACTTGACTCAACACAAAGGTGGATATGAACATCATACCATTGGGATCATATGACTGTCTGATTGACATGGATTCATTGGAAAAATACCATGTTGTTCTAGATTCTTACAACAAGACCATAACTTTTCTTGATGAGGATGGGAAACAAAGCAAGATTCAAATCATTTTGAGAGAAACAATTGCTAGAGAAATTTCAACCATGATGCTGAAAAAAAAAATTCAGGAAGGGATGTAAAATTTTTGCAGCCTGTACGAAAGAGATAGCTAGGGATAATGTGGCAAGTATTGAAGACCATCCAGTCTTGGGGAATTTTGAATATATTTATTTCACCACTGATTTGGTACCATGAGCTTCCCTAGTGTCCAAGACACCTTACAGAATGGGCATGCACCAGAATTGAAGGAATTGCATATGCAACTAGAAGAATTTTTTAAGAAGGGATATGCCCAAGTGTGTCACCATAAAGAACAAATATCCTTTGCAAAGGATTGATGATTTATTTGATTAATTGAAAGGTGCAATAATATTTTTCAATATTGACATGATGTCAGGTTATTATCAAGCAAGACGACATCCATGACAAGATATGGGCATTATGAATTTATACTAGTGTCATTTGGGATATCAAATGTCCCAACAATTTTCATGTGCCTAATGAATGGAGTTCTCAAGGAATACCTAGATAAGTTTGTGATCATTTTCTTAGATGATATTTCCATTTACTCAATGAAAAAATGGTGTTGCAAGTTTTGAGAAAGCATAAATTATATGCCAATTTAGGAAGCAAGATGATTAGTAACATATATCACAAACATTTACGGTTACTACATAATAGTTAGAATAAGTTGGTGGATGCTCAATAGTGACGTATTTGCAATAACTTCATCTTGACGTAAGAAAGACCTTAATCTGAAACATCGTGGATTGATTGGTGATATGTGAAGCATCCTAGGTGCCTCAACCCTCCATCCTCATATCCGTTGACAGTGGTCCCATCTGTAGAATATTTTCTGATTTTCTTTCTGACATAATAACAAACAATGACATGTCATCGTCATCTCTGTGGATAGTGGTCCCATCTGGTAGAATATTTTCTAATTTTCTTTCTGACATAATAAAAAAAAATGACATGTCATCGTAATATTCGTTGGACTTGGATAGAGAGTGTTTGGTTCAGAAATTTGAATCTGGCCAGCTTTCAAGTGCTTTTTCTGCATTTGACCGTTGTTAAAAAGCTCTGCGGTGGCTTTACATTATGTTTTCTTTGCTCCCTCTTCTTTAATCTGAATCTGGACAACGTTTAGGCGCTTTTCCTGCATTTGGCTATTGTTAAAAGGCTACCCGATGGCTTTACATTATGTTTTCTTTGCCCGCGCGGACCTTATCATTCTCTTCTTTAATCTAGTCTGTGCATCTGCGTTTGGATGCTTTGTGTGGTTTTTGTGTTTGAGTCTGGATGCTTTGCATGGTTTGTGTGTCGGTTTGGATGTGAATGTATTGTGTGTTTTTTGATGGTACAGTCCTTGCATTGTTATCTCTTTATGCATGTGTGTCTGTCTATTAGGTTGATGACGAAGAAGGGAAACGATCGCATCGATATTTAATTTCTAGGAGTACTAATTCCTGGACATCCATTTCATTTAGTTTCAGGTATGCCAACTTTGACCGCTAATTAATTCTTAATGGTGTTCGTATTAATTCTTAATTGTTTCCTGTGGAGTATTTTGATGGATAATCTATTTTGCAAATTCAAGGAATCGATGAATAATTCTGAATTTTTTTGGGGGTGGTCAGGTTTACAAATTTCTGAAATTATCTTCCTCTTCAAACAAATATAATAGAGTTGAAGGGTTAGCAATTGTTACAAATAAGCTTTAAGAAAGAAAACCAGAAAAGTTTATTGATAGCATTGTTGAAGGTTCAATAGATAACTGGTACAAATATTTGTTGTGAAAATTATTTTCCATTTTAGGGTTTCTTATTGATCAGTCTTTCACTTTCGTACGGAAAGAGAATTAATCTAAATTTATTTTCACACGGTCATTTTTTGTTTCTGTTGAAAATAGATCCTGAAAAGCATTTTGATGAAAAGGATCCTGAACAGCATTTTGATGAAATTTTTTGAGAGATGGTATGTTTTGCACATTTAGGAATTTATTGTCTCTTACAATAAATATAATAGAGATTAGAGTTCCGAATATATTGCCTGTCTGCGGTGTGTTTCGATCTTTCATATTGCTTAAGTTTTGAGTGCAAGGTTAATGAAGAAAGGAAAATCAGATGTGTTTATTGAAATCATTTTTGTATGTGAACATACTAAGTTAGAACTTCCACTTATCCAAATTAATTTTTGATGTCAAGGTTTCTTTTGATCCATCTTTCGCTTGGATGAAGAATTAATTTTATTTTATTCTGCATGCATGAGTGCTGGCCATTTTCTGTGGAAAAGAAGCTAGACAGGAAGGATATATCTCAGCGGCACTGTAATTTGTAAGTCCTTGAATAATTTTCTAATTAAGATCCTTCTCTGAGTAGATCTTGTTTATTGAATGATGCAGTGGAATTTCCCCGTGTAGATTTTATTCATTTTGAGTTTGAAGAGGTTTAATTTCTTTCGTGGAATGCCAAGGATATCATGGATAAAACTGTAGAATTTTGAAATTTATTTTAATGATGGGCATGATATTCGCTGAAATTGTACCTTATCAGGAATTGAAATTATGATAGACTGCAGGTACTTTAATTAATTGAAATTACGCTCAAATCCAAGGAAATCACAGATACACGGTGGTTTAGAATAGAAATAAATGTTGAGGTTTCATGACACAGGTTTGACCAATGTTGATTTGATTTGCCTACGGGGCATGGAAATCTCTATATACGAAAATAATTCATATTTGATTGCTGAAACAACAATGAAAATAATTCAAGTTTTTAGGAGTAGGTAATGAGGAATCACGAGAGAAATTATTTATAAGACATGGCGTTCCACTCTTTCATCGATAAAAATGTTTTCCACCTTCTATGTAAGAGGCATTATTTTGATATGCAGCTTGGAAGAGGATTGAGACATCAACTTTGAAATCTTCCATATTGGTGAAGTTTTCGTTGCAAGGTTAAAGAAGACTGGAAAATCATAAATGTTTATTGATAGCATTGTTGTATGTTGATGCAGGAGCATCGACAACTCATCAAGCGAGCCAGCGCGAAGCAGAAGATAGCTAGACAGCGCCAGCACAAATTTTGAAAACACCTTGATATTGTTGCGAAAACATTAATGTGTGGAGATTTAATGAGGTGCACTTGTAAATTGTATTTGGACCTTGAGCAGATAGCTCTCATCCTTACGTAGATGAGGCATTTAATATAGTTAATGTAAAGTAGATAGAATATTTAATTCTAGATTTGATATCTTTAGAGCACAAGAGGGAAACGGGATATAGACACCCTCATTGTACATTGTATTATTATTCAAGAGAGCATTCAGAAGAGAAGAGCATGCATAGAATTGTATGAAGAACACCCATGTACAGACATTTAAATTAATAGAAAGAGTTCTGATTCAAATTCATGGCTTGTGTTATTCTCTTTGTATTTATGGTGTTATGCTCATGAATGTTTGTTTCTTGTCATACCGATCCATGTGGATATCGGTGGCCACCCATCTTCTCCAACTGGCCCAAAACATGTTTCTGGCAATTTTGGTAATTTACTATTTTTAGCAGTTTTTAACTTCCGGGGCCATTTTGAGGCCCTAAATGATGTTTTTTGAGAAAATGGGGAGCAACATGGATCGGAGATCATGTTTCTCACCCCAAAGTTGTATTTCTCGGATAGATATTTCCAACGAGCTATCATACTCCTAAAACGGAGATCGTATGCAAAAGTTACGACCCCGGGAAGTTGATGCACCAACTTACCCAAACGAGGCCCACATGACTTTTGGCGCTTCATCTCCCATGGTTAGGTTTTTGTATGTCTAGGGTTTTTGGCATTCCTTCTTATTGTAAAAAGTCCTTCAGAGCTTCATTGTAGTCATCTTCTCACAGATGCGAGTAGTCGTCACATCTCTTCTGAGAGATAAGCTACCACCATTCTAGCGAGTCTTTCACTCTGTACTTTTACAGGCTCTGTACATTTATTTCATTAATAGAAATCATGTATTACTATATATCTGTGGCTCTTATTATTTCTGTGATATCTCTGTTATATTATTGTCTCTCTTGCAATATCTCTAAATATTTCTGTGTTATATCTCCGCTCCCATTTCGTGCCAAAAATAATCTGGATCAATGGTATCAGAGCAGGCTGCGCTTGATTGTTTTTCAGTGCATGTCCCCGACGAGTTCCGAGTATAGCAAGTTGGGTCTCGAGATTGTCTCTCTCAAGGACAATCTCTCTCGCACACCCAAGAAACCCTCAATGGCGGAAGAAAAGAAAAACGATGAATCATACGATCCTATTAGTCTGTTGCTTGAGCAAGTTCTCACGCGACAGAGGGACGAAATGATGGAGAATTTTTCCCACATCCTTCAACACCCGCCAATAGCATCAGGTGCATCTTCATCAAGTGACCACTTTGGAGGCACCTCGCCTTTCAAGGTACAGGTTAATTTTGATATTCCCATGTTTGAAGGTCAAATAGATGCAGATGCCCTAGATAAATGGTTAAATATGCTAGAGGGTTATTTCTCTGTTCATAAGTTTTCAGACAAGGAAAAGATCACCTTCGCACTCCTTAAGGCTCTCCCCCATGTCAACCATTGGTGGGAAACTTACTGGGAGTAGAGTTCGACAGAGGATTCTGGAATATATGGGACCGAGCCCACTTGGGAATTTTTTGTGGATGCGGTAAAGGAACAGTACTACCCTGTTGGCAACTATGAGGAACAATACATGAGATGGACCACACTGCAGCAAGAGAGGGACCAAGCAGTTCTGGAGTTCACCAATACCTTCCATACCTTGCGCACCAAGTTGGGTATCAAAGAATTTGAACGACATTTGGTTCTGAAATACCGTGGGGCTCTACACAGATACATCCAAACTGAAATGGATTTTCTGGACACCTCATCACTCGGTGCTGCTTATCGATATGCTGTTAAAATCGAGCAAAAATTTAAGCACCAGAACAAATGGGAGTTTGGGTCTGCAAATCCACAACAACCAAAGTATGACAAAGATAGCCCTAACAAACAGTCTCCCGAAAACCAGTCCAAGCCACAGGAAAAGAAAGGTCACGGGAAGACAAAGAAGGACACCGAAAAATGGTGTGATTTCCACAAAATCCCCTGGCACAACACCGATGAATGTCGCTCAAAACAGTCATTGGTGGCTGAGATCAAAGACAAGGAGTCGAACCCTGATTCAGAATCTGATTATGAAAATACTAGTAAAAGACAGATCATCGACGTAGACCCCACTGCTATTGTCATGACCGCAACAATTCAACCAGAAGAACCAACAGATCCAGAAGAGGGGGAGCACCTTTTTTATTCACATATGTGGGTGAAGGGGACCCCGCTGCATTTTATTGTTTATAGTGGAAGCCAGAAGAACCTCATCTCAACAGAGGTCGTCAAACAGTTGGGATTTTTGACAACACCACACCCGCAACCATACAGCATCGGGTGGCTTCGCCAAGGACGAGATCTTCGTGTCAGCCAACAATGTCGATTTTCATATGGCATCCAACCCTTCAAGGATGAGGTATTATGTGATGTCGCCCCACTGGATGTCTGTGATGTTTTCTTAGGTCAACCATATATGTGGAAACTCCATGCTATCTATGAGTCTCGACCTCGTAGTGTCATTATTACTCTGGGGGGTCATCTCTACAGGATACCATAGGTAGTTCCAACTACTGCTCCACCTAAACAGTGCTGCAAGGTAGTATCTCATACTACAAAATTCATCTTCTCCACAATCTGTTCAAAAGGGGAAGAAAAGGATACTGCAACCACTACAGCCTCGGCCCAAGCACCTTCTATCCACCATAAGAAGGTCGACAAGGTTGTAGCAAAGCACAAAGATTCCTTCTGCACACAGTCATCTCATGTAGCCAGACTGGTTAAAAAGGTCCAATCTTTCCAGCCACAAGTTCGTGACAACCTTCAACAAGGTAAGCAACGCCACTTCTCCAGCAAGGCAAGCAGATAACCAAGATTCAGATTCAACAATCGCTTTCCTCTCTGCCTCGGGACCTCAATGCAATGGAGACCATTGCTTCCTAAGAAGGTATGATTGATCTAGGTGGATATCGGTGGCCACCCACCTTCTCCAACTGACCCAAAACATGTTTCTGGCAATTTTGGTAATTTACTATTTTTAGCAGTTTTTAACTTTCGGGGCCATTTTGAGGCCCTAAATGAAGTTTTTTGAGAAAACGGGGAGTAAAATGGATTATATATTGATGTTTCTCACCCAAAATTTGTATTTCTCGGATAGATCTTTCCAACGAGCTATCATACGCCTAAAACGAAGATCGTATGCAAAAGTTACGACCCCGGGAAGTTGATGCACCAACTTACCCAAACGGGGCCCACATGACTTTTGGCGCTTCATCTCCCAGGGTTAGGTTTTTGGATGTCTAGGGTTTTTGGCATTCCTACTTATTGTAAAAAGGCCTTCAGAGCCTCATTGTAGTCATCTTCTCATGGATGCGAGTATCCGTCACATCTCTTCTCATAGATAAGCTACCACCATTCTAGCGAGTCTTTCACTCTCTACTTTTACAGTCTCTGTACATTTATTTCATTAATAGAAATCGTGTATTACTGTATATCTGTGGCTCTTGTTATTTCCGCGATATCTCTGTTATATTATTGTCTCTCTTGCAATATCTCTAAATATTTCTGTGTTATATCTCCGCTCCCATTTCGTGCCAAAAATAATCCGGATCACATACATTTGCTTTTATATGCTGTGTATGTGATTTCATGGTTGAATAGAAGTCTGAGAGGGAATGTGAATGAGTTTCAATTATTTCTCTACTTGAGCCAAGAAATTCCTGCAAGGAGTGCAGTTGAATTGTCCGTAAGGAGTGCGTTGACAGAAGGGTTCAATTAGAGTTAGCTTTTGTTCTCATTCATCTCAGAAGTGCGGATTTGGCACCAGAGCTGTGCAAGGCATGCGTAGGCTAGATGAAGTGTCAAAGTTGTGATTATGAGCAAAGGGATTGAAAAAATGTTGCTGCAGAAGTGCGCAGGATCGAAGGTTTCAACACTTGGTCGTGGTTGAGGATTTATCGCAAGGAGTGGGTGCAAGAGTTTCTTCCTGAGAGATTTGAAGTCATGAAAGCTCAGGAGGGATAGACCTTCAAGTTCGTGAAGGTCCAAGCCAAAAGTTGTGTGTGAGCAGGTTGAAAGGAAGTGTCACAGGTTGGCGATTAGGTAAAATGATTCTTGAGGGGAGACACTTCGTCATTTCGGGGATTGCATAAGAAAAGATATATGGTCGACATCCTCCATGGAGAATCCACAAGTTTCTGTGAGTTGGCAGATCTCACAGAGGCACCGGGAAGTCACAGTGAAAGCAGAGAGGAAGGTTCAAGCTCAAGATAGATAGAGCGTCGATCCAAGCCAACTACGTCCATTGGATCCATCGCGAAATTGGCTATCGGGCCATCGCGAGAAAGTAGTGGAAGATTTGGCTACGGAGATCGCGATAGTGAGAGGAGAGAAGTCCCAACAACTACCTAAGTAGTGTAGTGTGGACCATGGGAGATAGTGGATAACAGGTGGCATAAACCATCAGAGGTTCTGCGTCTCGGGTATTGGCAGTCGACGGGGAAATTATTTGACCTCGCGAGTAGTAAAGTTGCGAGGAAGCGATATCGTGAGTATTGATGTCTCGGACCTCGGGTGTCAAGGAAGGAATCATTTGATCTCATGAGTGGTGAAGTCGCGAGGGAGTGAGATCGTGAGTTTTTTCATTTCGACATCTCACGTATCGGGGTTTGAAAAACAGAGTGCTTGGTGTCGCGAGTTGCGAGATCGCGATAAGGACATAATTCCCGACAAGGTGAGGGAAAGTCAGCGTCGACTGACATATCAGATCTCGGGGATCCGTGAGTATAGTGATCGATAGTGAACTCGCAAAGCCGCGAAGTTTCGATCTTTCGATAAGACAAAGAAAGGGGATCGTGAAGAGAACTGTGGGTGTATATTTCTCGATAGGGAAATAGAAGAACATTTACGTTCTTCGGGCCGAGAGGGGAAAGAAGGTCCTAGAGAAGTAGTCATGCTCCGAGGAGTGCGTTTGTAGGCAAATTGGTATCAGAGCAGGGGAATTCTTTGATTTCTGTAGCAGAGAAAGAGAAATCGCCATGCTGCTGAGAAGAGAAAGGAAATCACCCGACCCAGAAGATAGGGAGGTGAGAAGAAGAGGTAGGCCGACAGGAAATCCAGAGATGGAAAGGAAGATGAGAGATCTCCAAGCAAGACTCAAAGACATGGAGACAGCACAAAGACGCGGAGTCGGTGTTGGAGATTCCAGTGATTCCGAAGTTGAAGAGGAAGATGGACATGCAGAAGAGGTCACAGCAGAAGATGCTTCAATCGAGAGGTTGATGAAAGCCATCGCAAGGATGGGTGTGAAGGTGAAGATGGACATTCTAGTCTATGAAGGAAATTTGGATGAAGAGGAGCTGCTAGATTGGATTAGAGCTCTTGACACCTACTTCGATTATGAAGATATCGAAGAGGATAAGAAAGTCAAGAATGTTGTCACATGCTTGAAAGGACATGCAGCATTGTGGTGGGACGAGCTACAAGCTGACAGACGCTGCAAATGAAAGTAAAAGATCAAAAGTTGGGATCAAATGATCACGAAGATGAAAGTGAAGTTCATCCCGAGAGATTACCAAATCACAGTGTTCAGGCGAATGCAGAACTTGAGACAAAAACTGATGACAGTGAAAGAATACACTGAAGAATTCTATCGAATGAACATTAGAGCAGGTCATCGAGAGAGCGATGATGAGAAAGTGGCTAGATATATGAATGGTTTGAGATATGATATTTAGGATGAGTTAAGCATGCTAACCATCCAAACGGTGGAATATGCTTACCAATTGGCTCTAAAATCCAAGGAGAAGCTGAGCCGAAAGCAAGGACAGTGGGGGGAGGCAAAAGCCAGCTAAGAGGCAAAGCAGTTTCCCAGGAGAAATTCCAGAAGACCAAAGAGGAGTGGAAGAAACCTCAGGGTAAGGTTGAAAGAGGTGGAACCTCACAGAGGCAACCATATGTAGAACAGAGAGGACAGCAAAATGATTAGTGAGGAGATTATGATGATGGAAATACTTTTCCTCATACCAGAGGTAGAGGAAGAGGCCGAGGTGGAGTAATCACATGTTTTACATGTGGAAAGAATGGGCACAAGTCATACGAGTGTCTAGAGAAAAAGAAGGACATCGGAGAAGCTCACATCACAGAAGCGTAGAGGCGAGATGTTGAGAGAGAAGATGCAGAAGGTGGAAGATTGCTTATGATGCGAAAAGTCCTTTTGACACCCGAGAAGGAGGTGGAGAATTTGGTTAAGAGGACCAGACTGTTCAGGACAGCTTGCAAGACCAAGGATAGGGTATGCAAGGCCATTGTTGATAGTGGTAGCATGAATAATCTCGTATTTACAGAGATGGTAGAGAAATTGGAGTTGGAGACGATTGATCATCCCAACCCATACAGAGTTTTGTGGCTACAGAAAGGACACCAGGTAACTATTACAAAACAATGCTTGGTTGAATTCAAGATAGGGGGATATAATGATAAAATTTTGTGTGATGTTATTCCCATGGATGTATGTCATTTATTACTGGGTAGACCATGGCAATATGACAGAAATGTGATTCATGATGGGAGAATGAACACATATACCCTAGAGAAAAATGGGAGAACCCATATGTTGCTTCCGATAAAGGATAAGGAGGTGAAGCTGGGAGTAAGCAACACCATACTTCTCATGAGTGGGAAGGAACTTCATACATAGGTTAAGAAGAAAGAAGATCCACAATTCTTTGTGGTTAGGAAGCCGAAAATTATTATGACTAGCACAAGAGTGGATGACTTACCAATTGAGGTTCAGGAACTGCTGGAAGAGTTCGCTGACATCATAGTGGACGAATTACCTCGTTCGTTGCCACCGATGAGAAGTGTGAATCATCATATAGACCTCATACCAGGAGCTATTTTTTCGAATAAATACGCGTACAGGTTGACGCCGCAAGAAAATGAAGAGGTCAAGAAGCAGGTCTAGTATTTGATGGACAAAGGATTGGTCAGAGAAAGCTTGAGTCCATGTGATGTTCCGACAGTACTCAGTCCCAAGAAGGATGGAGGCTGGAGGATGTGTACCGATTCAAGAGTGATCAATAAGATAACCATCAGGTATAGGTTTCCACTGCTGAGAATGAATGATCTGATGGATTTCCTGAGTGGGGCAAATTATTTTTCAAAGATCAATTTGAAGAGAGGATACCACCAGATTAGCATGAGGGAAGGCGATGAGTGGAAAATAGCCTTCAAGACCAACGAAGGTTTGTATGAATGGCTAGTCATGCCGTTTGGCTTGACGAATGCACCAAGTACATTTATGAGGTTGATGAACGAAGTCCTGAGGGAGTTCATCAGGAAATTTGTCATTGTTTATTTGGATGAAATTTTGATTTATAGTAAATCAGTGGCTGAACACCTGAAGCATTTTGATTTATAGTAAATCAGTGAATGAACACCTGAAGACAGAGCTCATTTACTTGGGTTTTGTTGTTTCAGCTAATGAGTTGAGAATGGATCCGGATAAAGTAGAAGTGATCAATAATTGGCCATCACCGAGAAATATTTTCGAGGTGAGAAGTTTCCATGGATTAGCTAGTTTCTACCGAAAATTCATCAGGAATTTCAGTGGAATTAGCACAACGATGATGGAAACGGTGAAGAAGTGGCATAAATATTTTCATTGGACAGTCGAGGCTGAAAAGAGCTTCAATTTGTTGAAGCAGAAGATCACAGAGAAACCAGTGTTGGTGTTGCCAGATTTTCAGAAAACATTTCAGGTGAAATGTGATGCTAGTGGGTATGCCATAGGAGCGGTCTTAAGTCAGGAGGACATGCCAGTTGCATATTTTAGTGAGAAGTTGGATGAGGCAAAGTTGAAATACTCCACGTATGATAAATAATT
>JASDQU010690026.1:46018-56475 GCA_032191745.1 Picea mariana
TAGTATTTGATCACTATACCATTAGAAAGAAACACCAATAAGCATTTTAACTAAGTTGTTTTCTAGTATTTGATCACTAGACCATTAGAAAGAAACAACAATAAGCATTTTAACTAAGTATTATAATAACTTTTGGTTCTACAATTTTTGAACCTGAATTATTGATTGTGAATACGTTAATTAAAGTTGATTTCTCATGGAAGGCCATAACACATTGATCAATATAAAACTAATCTTGTGCAATATTTGCACTAAGTACTATAAGGAGTAACTTTGAGTTCTACAATTTTTGTACATGAATTACTCATTATGAATACTTTAATTAAAGTTGATTCTACATGGAAGACATGCTGCTAATTTTGCGCTTATCTTAACATTTATGCTTATTTTTTTTATAAGCCCTAATATGTTCGTATGTAGAAAAGATGATCAAATAACTCTACTCAACCTCACCTTCAAAAAATGAGTAAAACAATATTAATGACCATGCTTTCTTTTCTTATTTATTTAAAGGAATTTAATATACAAACAAAAGAAATATAAATCAAATTCTAGCATTTTATTTGACAAGATGCTTCATTTTATCACAATGCGGAAAACATGCCTCCTCTTGAATGTGGGAATGTTATAATGAATTGTAGTATGCTTGCAACACATAAGGAATATCCTTTTGGCTAAGAATCCATGAGTGGGGTTTGTATTTCACCAAAATCATTTAGAATTTGCACCATTCTTTAACCACTTGAAACACCACATTTTCATAGGGAAAACATTGCATGAGGGGCTAACCATGACTCTAGGGGTTTTAAACTTTGGCGAGGAGATTATCACAATTTCTACTTAAATATTAAAATAGGACTTCGTTGACAATTCTAACATTTACTTAGCCACGTGCATGTTCAATTCTTATATTTTCTTATGTTGTGAGAAGTCTATTTCTCTTGGATCTGTGATAAAAGATGTAATGCTTTCTAGATTACCCATGTGGAGGGCTCTGATACAAGCTTTGGCAAGAAGGATATCTCAAGAAGGTCAAATTAGGGAGCTTAGAAAAAGGAAGGATGAGAACTTGAAGAGAGATTCAAAAAATAATAAGAAAGAAAACAAGAGCAAACAACTAACTATCTAGTTTCCTACAAACTTGCAAGCATATTTAGTTTCAATGGAGGTTACAAGTATTGTAAAGGTAGGAGATATTTTACAACTCTATTAAAAGAAATAACCACTTAGAGTTTGCCTTATAAATATTTAATGTATATTTATAGCACAACATCATAAATAAGTAGAAAGATTTTGACAAGAAATGTTTGTGGACTTCAATGTAGAAGTCCATTTGCAATGTTCATACATGTGTATGAACCATAATAAAACATAGTACAAGTTCATATAAGTTTAAGTAGAAACAAGTTTCATACATCAAATCAAAAGTAGGAATGTTTTGTGGTTCATGATAATGGTGTTCCACAAAAGGATCAATCCAGTGATAGACAATTCTTCAATTGTATTTTAATAGAGAGGTACTTCAATTATAATTTTTTTATTATTATTAATGGTCATTATAGAAGAGTATATAAAAAATCAAACTAAAATTAATGTTAAAACCTTTAAAATAAGGTATAAAATGCATCTAAACATATTAAAAGTTATGAATAAGTTGATCATAAGAGAACTTAATCAAATAAAATGTGAATAAAATAAAATTCAAATAATTCAAATCAAACATACAAATCCAAATCTAAAGTGAAAAGGAAATAGTTTAAAACACCAAGCAATTAAACTTCATCATCATAGTGTTGATGAAAAGAATATTGGATTTTCTTTATCATAACTAAAATTTTAAAGTAAAAACTTTTTTAAATATTTCAATTTATAATTACTTTCAAACGGATTTAACTTTACTATTCAATTAATAATGAACAATAAATCTAATATTAAAAAAACTACAAAAATTTGTAAATATATTTCATCAATCATATTATTCAATTAATAATGAACAATAAATTTAATATTAATATTATTATTATTTTTAAATTTAAATATATTTCATCAATTGTATTAGTAAATCTTTAAATGCATTTATTATATTTATAATTCTTCACTCAAACTTCAATATACTAATTTATCAATTGAATTCTTTTTTTATATATTAATTATTATTTTAATATATTTTATAATATTTAAATAATATTCCTTATGAATTTTTTTTTTTAAATCTTTTCATTTTTTTTTTTTACTAATCATTGTTTTTAATGTCTTCTAATGATATGTATTATGGATGACTTCTATATGCATCCATAGAAAAAACTTATTAGAATTCCAATATATTATATTAGTGGAGCAACAATTAATTTTAATTCATATAATGTTTTTATTAATCATTATTTTTAATAAATAATTTGGAAATTTTGAATATTTTAAAAATTTTAGATGAAAATTTATTCAAAATTCATTATTCACGTCATCATTTTTGACAAATTTCTTATTGAAATTTAATTTCTTATTTCCATTTTACTTTAAAAATGTTATGTATATATATTTTGTGACTAGTTATTAGGTTTTTTTTGTGGTCTAATTGATCTAATATCAAAAGAGTATATTTGTAGTGTATTGTTCAAATATATTTTATTTATTTCTCTAATTCCAATTCTAATGAAGGAGATTAAAAAAATAACGATTCTTACAACATACTTGTTCAATCACTTTCATTATTATTTTAATAATCATTGCTTATAATATATATATTTAGAATATGTGTTATTTTAATGTAAAGATTCAGATTAAAGAAGAGAGAGCAAATAAAACATAATGTAAAGCCACCGCGGAGCTTTTTAATGACGGACAAATGCAGCAAAAGCACTTGAAAGCTGGCCAGATTCAAATTTATGAACCAAACACTCTCTATCCAAGTCCAACAAATATTACGATGACATGTCATTGTTTGTTATTATGTCAGAAAGAAAATCAGAAAATATTCTACCAGATGGAACCATTGTCCACAGAGATGACGATGACATGTCATTGTTTGTTATTATGTCAGAAAAAAAATCCGAAAATATTCTACCATATGGGACCACTATCAACAGAGATGAGGATGGAGGGTTGAGGCACCTAGGATGCTTCACATATCATCAATCAGTCCAGGATGTTTTAGATTAAGGTCTTTCTTACGTCAACATGAAGTTATTGAAAATATGTCACTATTGAGCATCCCCCAACTTATTCTAACTATTAGGTAGTAACCATAAATGTTTGTGATATATGTTACTAATCATCTTCCTTCCTAAATTGGCATATAATTTGTGCTTTCTCAAAACGTGCAACACCTTTTTTTCATTGAGTAAATGGGAATATCATCTAAGAAAATGATCACAAACTTATCTAGGTACTCCTTGAGCACTCCATTCATTAGGCACATGAAAATTGTTGGGACATTTGATATCCCAAATGACACTAGTATAAATTCATAATGCCCATATCTTGTCATGGATGTCGTCTTGCTTGATAATAACCCGACCTCATGTCAATCTTGAAAAATATTATTGCACCTTTCAATTAATCAAATAAATAATCAATCCTTTGCAAAGGATATTTGTTCTTTATGGTGACACACTTGGGCGTATATACCCCTTCTTAAAAAATTCTTCTAGTTGCATATGCAATTCCTTCAATTCTGGTGCATGCCCATTTTGTAAGGTGTCTTGGACATTGGGGAAGCTCATGGTACTAAATCAGTGGCAAAATCAATATCTCTCTTAGGTGGCGGTCCTAGAATTTTTCCAAAGACATCTTCAAAATCCCCCAAGACTGGATGGTCTTCAATACTTGCCACATTATCCCTAGCTACCTCTTCCTACAGGCTGCAAAAATTTGACATCCCTTCCTGAATTTTTTTTTTCAGCAGCATGGTTGAAATTTCTCTAGCAATTGTTGCTCTCAAAATGCTTTGAATATTGCTTTGTTTCCCATCCTCATCAAGAAAAGTTATGGCCTTGTTGTAATTAACCAACTCATTGATCTTCCTTTTAGTCCCCATGGCTAATTGAACTAACCAAAATTTATTATGCTTACTCCTTTGCAAGTAAAAATTTTCAACAATGTCAGAGTTTATGTAACTATGGCTAGCTAGAGAATCAATTAAAATTGATATGGGTTGGTTATCAATCTTACCTTCCACTTCAATCATGGGGGATTGATACTCTGCTTGCTTCTTATCCAAGGATGCATAAATCCTTGGCATGCTTCCTCCCATATCTTCAATTGTTTCATCCTCTTGAATGTCATGCACAATTCTCATTCTTTCACCTTTGTGAATCTAGTCCTTATATAAATGATTTCCCTTACATTCCCAACATTGTTATAGGTTGTTTCCTTGACATTTTCCCAAATGAATATATTGTCTTGTGCTAATTTTGGGTTGATTGACCTTGTTGATTTGCTTCAGAGTTATTTATGAAAAAAGGTGGTTTAAAACCCTTATGCCTTTGCTCTTTCTTACCCTTCATCTTTTCATTCCAATATTTTTGGAAGAATGACCTCCCTTTTYGTATCTCATAAAGATGCCTTTCTCTCCTCCAAAGTTCTGGGGTTATCATATTGTATCTTGTCACTGTGAAAAGAGGGTAACCCACTCAAAAACCTTTGGATTTTGACCTTCTCATCCTTTGTGAAGCCCACATACTTCAACAAATCAAAGAACCTCTTATCATACTCATCCATTGTCATGCTTCCCAACTTGAGTTCAAAGAATTCTTTCATCTTTGTTTCATATTAATGCTCTGATAAATATTTCTTTTGGAAATATCCTTTGAACTGCCTCCATGAGAACTTTCTCTCATCAAGGTGCTTGGGTTGCTTAAGATGATCCCACCACATGGCTTCTTTTCCTTGTGAGTGGTAGGTTGCAATTCTTTCTTCTACCATGGAGGGATAATCGTGCAACTGGAAAGATTTCTTCATTTCCAATAGCCAGGCCCCAGCCTTTTATCCCTTCCTTTGATCACCATTTAAAGTAGGTGGCTTGATTTTCATGATATCACCTTGAAATATGTATCCCTTAGGCCTTCTCCTATGTCTCCTAACATGAGACACACTTGGGCTGCTCCCTGGCCCTGAACTTACATGAGTTCTCCTAGTGTATTTCTCTAGGGAATGTTGATGCTTCCTCATGCTCCTTGAACTCCTATCATTCCCATGTTCATATGATATAAGTGGATATTGGTGGCCACCTGCCTATTCCACTTGGACCCACACCATCGTTTCTTTTAGTTTTCCAGTTTCCTTAATTGTAGCACAATTTACTATTTTTGGCAGTTTTTCGGGTCCTGAACTTCCAGAGCTGTTTTGAGGCCCTAAACGACGTTTTTTGGGAATGAATTCTTGGACGAAGATGGGTCTGCTTCGGACTTGATATTCTTTGTTAGAATTGTATTCCTCGGATAGATCTTTCTAACGATGTATCATGCGCATCAAACGGAGATAGTATGCCAAAGTTACGACCCCGGGAAATTGATGTACCAATTTACCCCAATGGGGCCCATATTCTAGCGTTTCATCTCCCAGGGTTAGGTTTTTGGATGTTTAGGGTTTTCCATTGTTTCTCAATAATATATAGGCCTTCGAGCCTCATTGTAACACGGAGTTCAGAGGCCATTAGCTGCTGCATCTCTTCTCAGAGATAAACTACCAACGCCCTAGCTATTTTATTTACATTCTGTCTGTAAGTATATTTCAGTCATTTGTTGTTAATGAAATAAAGTTTTACTTCCACCGCATCTTTGCGTTTATGTGTATTTCTGTATTTCATTTTGTTCCTGCATAAATCTGGATCATTGGTATCAGAACAGTCTTCTCTTTCTTGATCCTTCTTTGCATGTCCCCAACGAGGTCAGGGTATAAGGGGTTAGGGCTCGATCTGGTTGAACCGTTGCAAGATCGGCCTCGCAAACCCCAATGACCGCCCATGGGAGAAGAAAATAAAGATGAGGGAGCAGGACAACTTTGCCTAGATCCTTCAACGGCTACCCACTAGCAGCGCATCTACATCCAGCAACCACTCTAGAGGTGCCACTCCTTTCAAGGTACATGAAAAATTTAGCATCCCCATATTTGAGGGCCAAATAGATGTAGATTTCGTTGACAGATGGTCGAATCTGTTAGAAGGATATTTCTCGGTTCATGACTTTTTCGATCGAGAAAGGATTATTTTTACACTCGTTAAAGCCGCTCCTCATGTCAAGGACTAGTGGGAAACCTACTGGGAGAAACAGAGCGAGGGGGAACCCTCTCTGTTCTCGGTCATACCCACTTGGAATTCTTTCTGAGACACCATCAAGGAACAATATTATCCCATGGGGAGATATGAGGACAGATACATACAATGGACTATGCTATAGTGTGAAAGGGTCCAAGATGTGCATGAGCTGACGAATCCATTCCATACCCTAAACAAAAAGATGGGTATCAAATATTCAGACAAACATTTGGTGTTAAAGTACCATAGTTGTCTTCATATATACATTCAGGAGGAAATGGAGTTCCTCGACATATCCTTGCTTGGTGCGGCATACTGGTATGCTTCCAATATTGAGCAGACGTTCAAACAGAAGAAGCAATACTTTGGGTCTGTGAATTAGAAGCAAGGGAAAGGCACCCCTAAACTGTCAAACAAAGGAACAAGCCAAGGCAGGACGTCCTAGGACAACCTACCAAAGCTATAAGCAAAGAACAACACCACGAAGCCAAAAACGGACACGTGGAAGTGGTGCGAGTTCCATAAGAGCTCCACTCACAACACAAGTGAGTGTTAGGCCAAGCAGTCACCGATAGCCGAGTTGAAGGCTTTTGAATCGGATGTAGGCTCTGAATCTGAATCAGAACCCGACACAGGGAATGACAGGGGGAAGCATATTATCGATGCGGAACCCAACGCCACTGTTGCCACCCCGAAGATCCAGAAGAAGGAACGAGAAGATCCAGAGGAGGTACAATGCCTCTTCCATTCCTAGATGTGGTTAAAGGGTTCCCCATTGCAGTTCATTGTCGACAGTGGGAGCCAAAAGAACCTCATCTCAGTAGAGGTCATGAAACGACTGGGCTTGTCGACCACATCACACCCACAACCATACACCATCGGGTTGTTGCACCAAGGATGGGACCTCTGCATCAGCCAACAACGTCGCCTTCGCTACAACATCAAGCCCTTCACAGATGAGATATTATGTGACATTGCTCCTCTTGATGTTTCTGATGTACTATTAGGCCAACCATACTTGTGGAAGTGACATGTTGTGTATGAGTCTAGGCCTTGTGTTGATATTATTGCTTTGGGAAATATACTGTACAGGATACTGGAAATAGCACCGCCTATAACCATCTCTTTAATTATTGCAAAAAAATGCAGTAAGATGATTGCCAAAACCAGGAAATTTGTTTTCCTGATGATCCACCCTCAGGGAAAGAAGAAGACTGTGGCCACGACCTCCAGATAGGTCCCCTCTACATGATAGTAAAAGATGGATAAGCTCGTGGAGGAGTATGAGGACATGTTCACCTCCCCAACACCCCATTGATCTGACCCTGGGTGCGTCACTAACCAATGGACCAATCTATCGGCGCTATGTTCTGGAGAATGACGAAATCAAGAGGCAGATTCAGAAGTTGTTGCATAAATGTCACATCTGACCGAGTTCATCACCCTATGGGAGCCCGATTGTGCTGGTGCAGAAGAAGGATGGGACTTGGAGAATCTGCATTGACTATCGAGCAATGAACAAGATCACTACGCAAAATAGGTACCCGATCCCACAGATTGATGAGCTTCTGGACCAACTCAAGGGGGAGAAATATTTAAGCAAGATCGACTTGAAGTTTGGGTATCACCAGGTACCAATTGAACCCTCTGATGTGTGGAAGATTGCCTTCAAGTCCAAGGAGGGCCTTTTCGAATGGCTGGTCATACCTTTCGGGTTTACTAATGCCCCTGCAGCCTTTATTAGACTAATGGACGACATCTTGCGACCATTCACCAACTCCTTTGTTGTGGTGTACTTGGATGACATTCTGATCTTCACCCAGACTTGGGAAGAGCACCTCCACAACATCCCATAGGTCCTCCAAACACTGCGGCAACACAAGTTGTGTGCCAATTTGGAGAAGTGCACTTTTGGAATGACCCAGGTTTAGTATATGGGATACATTATTGATGGGCAGGGGGTGAATGTGGATCCAACCAAGATCCAAGTCTTTCAGGATTGCCCAGCCCCAACCACTCTAACAGAGCTCTGCAGTTTTTTGGGTCTTGCCAATTTCTACTGCAGTTTCATGTTGGGATTCTCTCGTATCACATATTCTCGTGAGGAGACATATCCAATCCTTTCTTATGATATCTACGATGAGGATGAGGGGAGCACTCTTACAAATGATATTTCATGTGAGTTGGAAGATATAGGGCAGAGGCCTTTCACACTATACAATTTGGAGGATCGCCTGTTGGTGACCGAGGATCTGGTTACACATTTGTTGACAAGAAATGATGGATCTCGTAGGTTGATTAAGGAGATTTATTGGAGAGCCTATATGGAGGAGAGAGACATCAATATAGTAGGTGGATTCACTAGTTCCCAATTGAGCATCATCATGGAGGAACTAGAACAACTGAAGTCAAATTACTATCAACTATTTATGGGCATGGACCTATATCTCAAGTTTGCAGAGGACAAGGACCTAGAGGTTTAGGAGCTACATTACCAGTTGAGCATGGCATGCTCTTCACCACCTATAACAGGGACTCCATCATATTTGGCAGCAGTGACACAGGAGGGCATGTGTGCCACACATATTGAGAGGGATGAGCATTTCGAGTTGCAAGTACTCGAGGAGAGTTTGGATTGTGATCTGATTTGGCATTCTAGGGATCATGTGCCCTTTATTTTTAGAGAGCTCATTAGAGGTTTCAATATTATCTACAAAGGAGATAGTTGAGCACATTCCTTGTGGACCATGTCGTAGGGAGATATACCGATACTTGGATTGGGTGGACAGATACATGAAGTATATGGACACACCTTGGGATATAGGTTCCGTCATCATTAGTAGAGTGTTCGGTCCAATAGCATATACAAGATATAGGATGGTACAGGAGGACACGGTGGTGTGCAATAGTATACAAGAGCCCTCGTTGACACATGGTGGTGTTCACTGGAGCTTCGAGGTGTTTCCTCCAGGTAGACCTCCTGAACGAGTCCTTGATTTTATCATTGGGATTGAGGATAGTCGTGGATTGATGTACAATGAGATGGCTTGGTTGTCTAGGATCCATGATAGAAAGTCCCTGGAGTGGCGAGTGAAGTCAGAGTGTGATGAGCAGGTGATTATGATTAGAGTAGTGCAACATCAGCATGGTGGCATCTCTTTGAGATTGGTATGGGACCTTGGGATTGCAATTGTTAACAACTTGAAAACTGACACCAATGGGATTGTTAGTTTACATAGGTTTGGTTGTTTTGAGGAGGGTCTTTCAAGGATTTGATCGAGTTCATACAACTCTCGATTGCTTGGATGATCAAGAACAGTTAGGCAGGATCTTGTGACAACACCTCGCAGATTCACGTTATGAGCAGAGGATACTCCACCTTCTCCAGGATGGTTTGGGATCCTATTATCATTTTCAGTCAGATTGAGTCACTGGAGCATCAGATTACGATAACATTTCTTGAGGAAAAGCAATATTGGGGTGGGAGGATTTGTAATGTCCCATTTTTGGCAAAATTAAATATTTAATTAATTATTTCATTATGTTTCCTAAAGTTAAATTTGGAAACTAATATTTAATTAATTATTATTTAATTTTAAGTGACTTAATCAAAATAACCTTATAAAGTCACTTTATTAAATAAAGTGCTCGTCTAGAAGCTTTGAGAATGTTGGGTTAGATCTCTCTACAAAGATCCACATAACCTTTAAAAGGAAAAGAGAGAAAGTCATTTGGGAAGATTGGATTTTGGATCATTTTCTTGTGGAGTGCTTGGTGAGCCAAGGTTTTCTTTAGGGTTTTGGAAAAACACTTTCATTAGAGTTTGGTTTCGGTGGTGAGACTATCCACCCTAGTTAAGAAAAGATGGGAATCCAATGTAGGGTTTCCATTGGAGCTTCCGTCCTGTTTCATCTTGGTGTTCTGTTTGGAGAGAACGGGCATTGTTCCACGTTATGTTTTTTTATTATTGATGTATTGCAACTGCCATAACAACCATTTCTTCTTATAAAGTTGTATTCAATGGTCCCGTACTAATAAAATTCCCTTGTTATATCTTCCATTTATGTGTTCTTTGATGTGTATATGATATGTTTGAAGAAATTACAAGGGTTTGTCACAAAGTTAAAGCCCTAATTTGTTTTACAAATTAAAACCCTAGTTTTCTCATAAGCGAGATCTTATAAACTATTTAGTGGTCTCCCTTCAC